>JAGFPH010001310.1:0-19524 GCA_018207615.1 Philaenus spumarius | reverse complement strand
ATTTACTATACACAACACTTAATTTAATATATGTTTTCGTACATTGGTCGTACACGTCCAAGAAACAAAATATGTTAAAACAATAATAATTCAAATTGCCACTTGAGAGGTGCAACATTTTAGTGTGGTCACTTCCTACAAGACTGATTTGGAGTACGAACTCGTTAAAGCTTTTTAAATTTTGATAAGTTTATGGCTTCATAACTGTATTATACAAAAACTTAAATATACATTTTGTTTGCTCAGTTTTCAATTAGATAAAACGAAATGTAATTTACTTGTATTTCTCTAAAAACTCTTATCACTGTCCTTTCCTACATATACATCAGATGGGTAGGCTATAATATACGATTCTAAAAATAGGTGAAACTATTATTGTCATAGGTTCAGCAATACTATACAAGACTATACAAGATGTAAGATTATCCAACAGACCAAACTATTCGCCACTCTGGCAAGTAATATCAATGTAAGCATTACACACGTAGCGTACACATTTTGATTTGTAATTTAACTCCATGAAACTGTCTAGACATTTTGAAGAGCGATTGACCTTAGTGATAAGCTGGATAGCACATGCAAGCCAAACGTTTGGAATTTATAGTTATGCATAAACTGCTATCATGACTGTATATGTCAAACTTAAGGGTGTGCTGTAGTGGCTGCCATCTTGGATTTTTATCCCACAAGAGCAATGTTAAATTTCAAACCATTTATTTCGTTTATTTTTTATCATTAAAAATAAGGTCTAATTTTAAGCACAATCACAATACGCATCCATTTTGCAATTTACATTTTTTTAAATGCTTGTGATTTGTTATGTAATTGAAATTTTGTAAGTACAAAGTTTGAGTTTTTTTTCTAACACAATAAAAAATTAATAATGAAAAATAATTTGCTAGCTGGATCCGAAATTTTATCAAGAATATTCAGTTTTTTTTTTTCAACTCTCAATTACAAAAGATGGACTTATAAAATGGTTTAAAATGTGGCAATGTCAAAGCGTTCAGCTGCAAGAAATTGTGCTGTTTAGATAGGGATACAGTGAGAAGCGGTTGCGTTTCCGGTTGCTTTCTCCTTTACTGGAGCAGACCCTTAAGTGAAAGAGAGTTCAGATACATCGGTTGGTAGTGCGACGTTTAAATACAGGCGCTTCAATTGGTGCATTATGATAAAAGAATATTCATCTATACTAATATTATAAAGAGGTAAACTTTGTTTGTTTATTTGTTTGTATGTAGGGACTAATCTCTGAAACTACTGAACCACTGATTGAATTACTGATTGAAAAAATAGTTTTACTAATAAAAAGCTAAACTATCCCTGAGTAATACTTCATTTTGATAAAAACATTTTTTTATTTCAATATACTGTCTGTAAATTTAGTCTGAAAAATGTCTTAGGTTAGGCCTAGACTGATGAACCAACACATGTATTGCCATAGCAACCAATTGAATAAAACAACAGATAACACAGCTGTTTGCTAGAAGATTTCCATTAACATCTGATTTCAAACTTTGATGCAATTACTTGCATTTCTAACTTTTAGGTTGGATAAAATATACGAAATAATTTGAATTGAATATTTAACATTATTTACCGTCCTTAGCTTTGGGGTTATTATTAATCCTACACCTTTATTATAAAGAAAACATAACACGATTATGTGTATATAAGGTTCCAACGGGGTTGGCGTGCGGAGCACGCAGGGTTTTCCCCTAGTTTGAAATAAAGTGTTAGTATTATTTTTTTTTTTTAATAAATAACAAATTTGTGTTAAAACAGTTCCTGCCAATTCTTTAATCCAAAACATTTCCTAAATCAGCTTCAGTTACCCCTTAGTTCCGAATATAGGCTACATTCTACTTTTTTTCATACTCATTTCACTTTCCGGATAGCTATGACAGCAAACTACTTAGATTGTAATCTATTTTTAACATGACATGAGTGTACACCATAATATAGTGATTTTAGATACGTTCAAGGTAGGTTAAGATAAGTGTATTAGTAGGCCTATGAAGATAAAAGTTTCTAATTTTAGTTAAACTTGGTTAATGGAGTTAAATTGTAACGCCATTAACAGAAATGAGCAGGAAATTGCCAACCATAATTAATATGAGAAATTTGTACTTATTGGTGTCTGTAGGAAATTCAACAAATTTAATTACAGACTTGGAAGGCACAACAAAGTATATTTTAGTCGGATTTTAATTAGTTTATAGAGTTAGAAATAGATTTTACTTTCTTGCTTTCAACACTCTTGTGAGCCAATACATATAAAATATTACTGTTTTATATGACCTAGAGAAAAACCTTTCATACGTGTTACGTGAAAATAAGGTGGCCATGTATTTGTGTGTATGTTTATTATGTTTAATTATCTGCCTGTGTTTAGTAGTATACCAAAGTGAGCAAACGTACAATTACGTATATATTCTACAGAACGTATTTGGATACGGGAAAACAGATTTTGATAAAGAAGTGGTTTAGCGCTTTATGAAATACCGTGTGGTGTTTCGTTTTATATGTTTTTTGGATCGGAAAAAACTGATTTTGCCTTTTAAAGTATCGTAAAGGGTTCCATATTTGGGCCGACATTTTGAAAATACCTTGTTAGGTATTGTTATATATATTTTTTGTGGCACGGGAAACCTGATTTTGACAGTTAAGGAGTCGTATCGCTACGGGGTTATGATTTTTGGCAAAAATTGAGAAAACACAGTGAAAGTTTTATTAGGTATTTGGGTACCGGAAAATGGATTTTGATACAGAAATTGTCGGAGTGCTTTGGGGCAATGTATTTGGGGTCTACATTTTGAAAATACCGTGTGGGGTATAGTTTTATATGTTTTGGGTACGGGAAACGCGATTTTTACAGTTAAAGAATTAATTGCAGCTCTTCAGGGTCACGATTATGGGGTGAAAACCTTTTACTAATAATCAATAAAATTACGTATTGAAATTTATTATTTGTTTTAAAATAAATATTTTCTCTTTCGAATATTTTAAATTAATGACACAAAACAAAAGTATAATTTACTTATGTAATAAATTCATTTTCAAATTTTGTAATTGTGGCATATCTGATGGTTTGAGTCATTCTTTATTTTTTGAAAATGTAAATTTTGTTTACACTAATAGGCCTACCTTATCCATCCTAATAATTTTTTGTATCATTTCAGTTCAAAATAATAATTATAATAATAAATATATTACCTTTATATTTGATTAATTAAATTAAATTTAGTTATGCCATTTAATAAAAATAATATATCAAAGAAGTTTCACTTCTATATTTTTTCAGTACATTAGATTTGTTCATTATAGTAGACAATCACATATATATTTTCAGTATAGTAGACGACCTCATTTATTTTTTAATATAGTAAAAAATCATCTATATGTTTTCAGTATATAGTAGACAATCGCTTTACATTTTTCTACCGTTGTATCGGCCTCACTTGCTACCAAATCCTCTTCCCCAGCGTTAAAACATATCCATGTTCAAATCTCTCACTACAGCTAAGTTTATTGTAAGTGATGCTAATGTTTCAGACAGCTACTGGATCACGTACAGAGCAGAGTGTGGGAACGTGATATAGTCTCGATATAGTGGCTTGTATTATTATCACAGTGTTTGATATGGATAATAATTAATTTGTTAAAACATTTGGCACTATATTGTAAATACTAAGTAAACAGACAGTTACAGGTTCAACTTACAGATTTTGCTATCTTGTCATTTTCTTCCTAGAAATGGAATTATATGGTTGTATTTCTTAGTTTATCTAAAGTTAACATTTCTGAAACCAAATCTTGTACATTCAGAAAGCAGGCCTCACTGATTTTGTTTGCTGTTTTTGATAACTAAAAAACATTGACGGAATTTTGCATATCGTACGTAAACAAGATTGTTGTGAGCATTTTGAAACATGGCCTTATAAAGTTCAATCGAAAAATGATTACTGTAGATAAAAAGGGTGGCTCTAAAGTTACAAAAGTTTGGAAATAGAAACATAAAAGTATGACACAAAATTGTGCACCAATAATATACAATATAGTCAAAAGTACCAATCATAGGGCAAAAAAATACAACACAAGTTGTAACTATACTAAAAGAAAACAGTACAAAATATATTTGTCGTTCTTGTAGTGATGAAAGGGTTTAAAATTATATCGTAAACTCGTAACGTAATGGAATTACAACTTAAAAATCTATTAACAAAAGAATTTAGCCTACTGTAAATAGGCTTTAGTGAAACCAAATAAATGTTAAATTTTGTAGCGTTGTGCTAACAACCGTTGACTACAAATTTCAAGAACTACCTTTTTTCGACATCACTGTGATGCGGGTAGCTTAATTTTTTGGGGAACAGCTGTTGGGAATCCTGTTTCAACCCTAGTAAGTGCGCGCACATCGCACGATTGAGAGTCAGGGACCAAGGAATGCATTAGACTGGCAAAGCATATGTACAACGCATTACGGCAGTTGAAGCCGACCACGCCCACTCATAGGTGAAAACACCGGATTCTCTGTCCGCGACCGGTACACATTTTAATTCGCCTCGTTCCATTAACACCGTTTGAACACACACTTAGAGTTGGGATAAGATTCAGAAAATTTTAAATATTGCTTAAAACACTATGACCATGCTGACGGTATCAAACAATAATAGAAAAATATAGTTTATGTAGCGGGAAAAAAAATAAAACAAAGAAAGTCAACATTGTGTTTAGACGTATGACATGAAATTTAGGCATAGCGAGAAAGTTTTGTATTTTTTGGGTAGATAATTTGTCAAAGCGTAAATGTTGTTGGAAATCAACCAAAAAAAGACAAAAATATTCATTAAATTTCTTTGTAAACTGCTTAGTTTATCCCGTAGGCTTGTGGTATAGTGACGAGTTGGTTTGATTGGTTTGTGTACCAGCGCGCTGACAACACCATCGCTAATCTACTGTATATACAAGTCTTGTCATTAATTTGTAGTGCTATTGCTTGTTCTATTACTATATTGTACCATACATTCATGGTCTGAGTAATTATAATTTAATACAAATTGTTAATATATTAAAATTGTATAATAAGAGCAATAAAAATGAGGAAACAGAATGAGTTGTACGGTTTTGAAAGAAAACAACATTTTATTCAAAATTATAACTATAAAACAATTCTTGCCCTAGAATAAAAATAAAACCACAATATCCATCTTAAATAGCAATTTTGCTAACTTTACTCACAAAAGTATTCGCTAAATAGACAAAATTGCGAATTTAGAAGAAATCAAAGAAAATTAAAAATATAATTCCAATCAAACTAATAATTAATATTACTAATCATACTAATTATTTACTGAAATACTATAAAAACTAGTCTGCAAACCTACAAAACCTTTTTTCCTTAATTTGTTCACTTAAAAAACCCAAAATTGCATCTTAAATCACAACGTTGCTAACTGTATTTACAATAACGCTAACGCTCGGAAGTAGCGGAGTCAGACGTTTTCATCCACACCACTCATAGGTGAATCGGCTTCAAGCCTTGCGCGAAATTACCAGTCTATAGTATTTCTTTGTCGCTGTTGAGAGTCGTTCCAAACTGGTTCTGTGTTGATCATTGTTAAAAATGTCGTGCTCCTCGTGTATAACTCGGGATTACTGCCAAAGAGAGTTTCTAATCAATGTCTTTTCAAACGGAATTTGTTTTGCATTGAACAAAATCCAATAACATAGTGACCAGTTTTCATAAACGAATAATAGATTTTGTTTGCGTTATAATTTCGTAAACTAGACGTTATTAGAGTTTTAAATCAGACTGTGGAATCAATGGTATATACAAAATATATACATGCTTCGCATTATTTGGTTAACCAATTTTTTTTTATTCTAAAAATATATCGCTAAACAATTTACTACTATCGCAATTTGCACGAGTCTTTTATTTGGTTTGAAGGCCGATGCAAAAGACTTTCCTTATGTTTTGATTTAATGTTTATTTATTTTCCTTACAGCGCCAACAAGTTGTGGGAGTTCCGGTACTACTTTAATGGTCTTTGTTATAAAAATAAACATGAAAAACGTTTGTATGTTATTGTGGACTCAGTAAAAACGATGCAATTAGGGATTATAAATCCAACAACCTCTCATTGGTGGACGGTTCCTGAACTTGCAATATTAGAGGTCCTTTGCAATGCAAAGTACACATAAGGCTTCGCGAGCTTGATATATCTATCGGTTGTCGAATGAGTTATAGTTCTACCCACGTAAAGAAAGTACTGAACAACAATTCCTAAGAGAAGGCGAGAGTATATATTACACCGGATATTAGCCGTTGTAAGGCGGGAAAAATCGGTTTTTATATTAAATTATAAAATTCGATGTTTTCAAGGCCGGACTTCGGTGAGTGTCAATTGTTAGTCAAAAATACAAGTTAAATCAGAGCAAGGCTTATCTCCCAAGATGAACCTTGATCAAGGACACGTCAAGAAAGGAAATCTGACTTAGCCTGAAAGTAGCTGAGTTTTAGGGGAATAAAGGAATCCAGGAATTTTATGCATTTGTGATTTTCATGGTTTAATACGTAGCGCTAAACGCGTGAGTTACGGCCGTGTGAATTTCAAATCATAAAAGGTAACACTACCAAAGTAAACAGGGGTCAAAGTTAAGGGAAAAGTTCAATTTAACTCGAAACTGAAAAAGTCAGACAATTTTGGAATCTACATAAGTAGACGAAAATAAAAGGTTAAATAAGAAAAAGTCAAATTATTGAAAATAAAAAGTTAGCTCAAGTGTCAAATTTCACACACCCTAAAAAGGGAGAAATAATTAAAATCAAAGGTTTCCACTCACAAGAGTTATTAGAGAATGAATAGTTCTGTGTAAAAAAGGGAACAAAAAGTAAAATTAAATTAAGATAAAAGGGTGAGAGTTTTCACGCCTTTTAAAGTAATAAAAGTTGAATTTTTGAATTTTAAATAATAATAAAGTAAAGAGATTTAGGGTTAGATTAACATTGTATCGTTAGGAAACCAGTAACTTAAACATTTTTCGCGTAGTAAATAAAAAACCCCCAAAGAACTTTTTTGCGATTGTAGGCTAAGTCCCAGAAGAGAAAAAATAAGTAAAATTGGTGAAAAGTGTTAAAACTGTACAGGTGTTAAAGACAATCAGCGTAAACAAACAAAAAATACATTGAACGCGAAAGACAGTCGCGGAAGTCGCGGGAAAGCGTAGACGTGCCGCGCACGCGTAAAAATCACAGTACAGACACGATTCAAAAACGTACGGATAGCCAAAAACAATCTAGAAAATGTGAAAAAGGAAAATTAAGGAAAACTAAAAAGGAAAAAAAGATACAGCGAGAAATCAAAAACAAGTAAGATTCAATGGTCAAAGTGGAAGGGATGAAGCCGCGGTTACAGAAAGGGGCGTCAACTAACAACCAAATTAACCAGGGAAATTGGTGTTTTCCAGGAAAATGGAAGGAAAAGAAAAGAAGAAAATTATATAAATTTAACCAGTGCGAATTTAGACATATTTCTAGACCAAAAAAGTTTATAGAAAAGGAAAATTAGCTTACTGAAAAAATGATGGAAAGGGCTGGTAAGAAATGACGTCACGAAGTGTATAAAGGCTTGGACACGGAAAATCGGGGAGGACTCTCGGAAACTCACTCTCGCAATCACGGACTTACTCAAGACACAAATTGTTACGAATGTAGACTTCACGTCAATTTGCAGCAAGTATTATTCTACCAGTTAGTATACTACGTGTTATGCTAAAAAACCTTAGTATCACGAGCACTACTATAATTTTTCTTCGTTAAACTTAAGTAACTTTCAACTATAATATAAACTACAAGTCAGAAGTAACTCTACGGCCTATCCAAATGAGTTAACGCAAAAATAACTCTATTTGGCGATATTGAGACGACATAGGCAATCCTTCAGGACATGATCTTCTAAACGGAACTTCACTTCTCACGAACCAAGGAAGAAATAGGATCAACTGTAACTCTACTAGATTCTACCAGATCTGCTCTTCAAGTACATCTGTAGCCATCATATCAACCCAACAACTTTAAATCAGAAAATCCAGGCTACCAGACACAGCATCCTAGCAGCTCCAGCACCAGCCGATCAACATAGCGGCATCCATCACGGAAAACCGGAAGTGAAAAACGCTGAATTAAGGTCTGTGTAAACGAGAATACGTTGTCCCCCACTTTAATTAATTGCCTGAGTAAATTCAATAAAAATATTTAAAGTACTGGTTGAGATAGGTTAGTTTCAAATTAAATTCAAATCATAAGATTAAATAAATGTAAATTCGATATTCCCTAAATTTAAATAATAAATGTAAATAAATTAAATTCAAATAAATTAAAATTAAATTGATTATAAAATTAGACTGTCTGCCAAGCCTATTAGAAATTAGAATTATAGGTTTAACATTAATATTGTATAGAAATTGTATGTACAAGCAGATGGTGAGAAAAGCGAGTTGTTTATGTTTAATTCTGAAAAAGTTTTGATTTTGAGTTTGATTTTTGAATAAATTAATTATTAATTTTTATACTGAAATACTGAGAGTAATCAATTACCTGTTCTATGGTTATCCATTCATGATAATTTCCTTTATTAGAAATAGTCTAATAAATGTGTTTAGCTGTAGAAATAATCAAAGCACAAATAAGATAAGTTATAAGGGCTGTTCCACTGTTCTCATTTCCCTGAGATCAAAAATAATCAAGAGTTCTCGTAAATTAAATTCAGAGCTAGTAAACTTATTAATTTCTGGAAGCTATTTTAAAGTGTTAGAGTCAGTCGAAATACTTATAGAAATAGTTATCAGACACCCAGTTGCATCACCTAAGCTAAAGATAAAAGTTTGGCTAAAGGCTTCCAGTAGGTGTTGTAACTTATTGTACAACAAAAGAGCAACGTCAGCACGCGATTGTTCGTTGCATAGTTGTCTCCCGTAACGTGGGGCTAGAAAAAGTCTCGAAAACGGGAGGTTCCGTTGTAATATATATTTAATAATCACGTGACTTGTGTTTAAATTGTATGTATGAATAAATTATGGTGTTGTGAGTTTGTGAAACGGTCACCGTAATGGACACCAAAATCACTCATGAGGTACAGCAAGTCTGCATCCATCAGTTACTGGTGGGAAACAGCTGCAGGATAGCAATTAATATAATTTATTAAATCAGGCAAGCATAATACAAGATGTCCTACGTTGTTCCCAATCTCGTCAAAACTTAATATATTTATCCAATATTAAATTATTTAGAACCACAAGGAGTATTAAATTTTAAAATGTATTAGAGCTTCTATTTTCCTTTGTTGAGTACAGCTGAGCCTAAATGTTACTCTGTGGGATTTTAAGAGATTAAGGGACAAGAGTTAGAGTAACATCTTGTCGAATATCACTTGATTGCAAGATGTAATAATATATTTTATACAAAGTAAAATCATTTTAATTGTTCAGATTCGTAATGAAGGAATACGTCTTTGAGAATGACGGAATATAACTGAATCTATACGTTGGCTGTTTTTTATCCTTTTCCCCTTGATAATGTTTAAACTAACTTTGTACATTCTAGTCGTTAAGTGTTTTGAAATGTCAGATGTCATCGTCTTTGAATAATTTAAAGTGCCAAGATATTTGCATTTGATTGAATCTGTTATTAAAAACACAATGATCTGATATTAAAATTTCTTCGTTTATAAAATAATGAATTAATTGTACTAAAAGTAATAATGTAAATTAAAATATTTTTATTTGTAGTTGAAAGAATTGCCTGTGCAATGACTTTATGCATACAATAGTTACTAATGTGAATTGAAGGTCATTTTTGTTTTTATTAGTTATTATGTCTGTGTTTCACATGATTGATTATCCGTAGAAAACCTTTGAAAATCCATTATAAAAACATTTCGATTTAAATAAAATTACTGTTGTGTCAAAGTGTTTATCGCTGTGGTTTTTACAGTTAACACTTATTGCAGTTTAGAACATTTATTTTACTTATATGGCCTAGTATCCTTTTATAAAAATTGGCTGCTTAATTTTTGCTTGGAAACAAACATTTGTTCCGAACAAACTCGTAAACAATCCACAAACATAAGTTGAACTGGTTAATAAAATTACGTAAACGTTTTTTTGAAAATTATATATATATATATATATATATATATATGAACCTAAAGTATATGGTTTCAAGTAAATGAGGAAAATGCTGGAATTTGCTAATAATTTAAAGGAAAGTCTACACCAAAAAATAAGAAATAAATTATATTTGCCCAGTAAAAATATTTTGTTATTTAAATAATTTAGCTTAGATAATTTCATATGTTCAGTGTTGGACCAACAATCAGCTGTCTATTCTATTTTGTCCAATAACAGCTGATTTCTTTATTTGAAATTGTTTATTATTCGAATTCGTGTTTTAATATTTAAGTTAGATCGTTTACATCTAGGAATAATAATTTTATTCATACTTTTAATATTATTTACCATCTTTGCTTAGGTTTATGATTATTTCTCCACGTTCGATTAAACGTTATTGTAAAACATTTGCGTGTAAAGCACGCACGGGTCTAACTGAGTTATTAATATTTGCATCTACATTAATAGAATAATTAATTATAGATTAATAACAAATACTAAACATAAATTAGAAATAGTAAATTTCCATTTCAAATTAGTATTTCAAATGTTACACGTAAATTATTCTAATGTTATTGGTGTATTCTGTACAGGTATGTTCTCACAACACAATGACTATACATAATTGTAAGTACAATTATTTTTGTTATTACTATTTAAATTTGACATGCTGTCTATTTTGGTTTAAGTATAATTTTACACAAACTTACCGTTCGATTCTTTATTTCGATAAATGATATTATTTATATTATAAATAAAGGTACTACAAGATCCAGGAAGCCTTTTAAATAGAACAGGTGAAAAATCAATGGGAGACATAAAAATCATAAAATCATAAAAATCTTTCGGAGTACAATAAAGCAATACTGGTTCCAAGAGAGGTTTCTGTCATGGGATTCAGGTTCTCAATGCAACCTTCATACTCCAGAAAGTTCTGCCCAAAGACCCAGTTATTCCTATTGGGTCTAGTAAGGGACCAGAAGGTTAGTTTATTGAAAGTACGTTTTAGGTGCTGTTGAAATCTCACTTCCAAGGTTGTACATTTTAAGATGCTTAGAACATGGAGAAAGATAAATCACAATTACTCACGACTCAACTGACAGAAGTCAATTGTCTCGTTACACAAAACTAAATAGGCAGTTGACAGCTTAGGTTCTAAAAAAGCGTCGTGTGGAGGCATATAATCCTTATTCATTCAGCAAGGAATGGTATATTTTCTACGTAATCTACACAGAAGCTTCAGAGCTAGCTTGGATTTCTACTAAATATCTAGCCTCTGGAAAATGAGGAGAGTTGTATTTACACCCAAACAAGGCAAGAGTTGCTTTGCTGATCTCGAGGCTTTCAGATTAATCATCATCCCTTAAAACCGTAGAGTATTTGGTGGATCGCTACATTTGGGAGAAACTGCTTTCAGACATATATGCCGTCACAGCTCTCAGCATGCGAGACCGCATTGCATAGTCTGGTGAGTAAAATGAAGCCAGAAATAGAACTAGGGTTTTTTTCCTAGAAATCCTTTGTAGCACTTTGTCAATAAATCCATAAAGAAGTATGGTGTTAAAAAAATCATTATCGGATGGATTGTTGCTATGTTAGTAGGTAGAGTCCTTGTCCCACCACTACAATAACTGCAGCTACACTTGATTCCACGTTCACCGTGCAGTACAGAACGCACATAAGCCATGTTATCCATACAACAGTTTCCGCGATAGTAGCCAACTAAAAAGCATCAACTCCCATGCAACGCTAGGTCAGTTGACGCAACCCGCATGACAATAAACTAGATGTTCCCTGTAATGATAGTCGCATGTCTATTCTCCGGTAAGACCTGTACTGCACCGTGAACGTGGAATCGAGTTGTATGTAATGTCCTCAAGGCGTCTTCCTTCTTTGGAGTATGGTGGTCATGGTCAATGAGATGTTGTGTATCCTTAATTGAAGGGCTTTTTCAATATATGTCCAAGGATATTCTGATGATATTCCGCTGCTGTCAATAGGTAACCATAATTGCACAGTTTCAGATCTTCTACTGAAAGTTCTGAGAGGTGGATGCTTGTAAGGAGCTTCTAGTAAACTCTCAGAAAACAGTCACTGTCGCATTCAGTAGAAAGAGGAACTTAGGTAATCGTTATCCCTTGTGTAGATCTCAGCTATTTAGTTTTACCTTAGCCCGCTAGATTTCACCTCCTTCCAGTCCTTGCCATTTCTAGTCACTAATCACCTTTTGCGCTCGCTAGCCTTTTGCGCGTATCAGACAGACTTTGAGACTCTGTGACCTTCATTCAAACTCAACACTCAACAGTCGGCGTTTGTCCTTCTACAATGTAACTTGATGGTTTCTTCATTTCACTCTCTGTAAGATGGATCTTGTTTAAAGTATTTGAATTGCATTTATTTAGTTACGGGAGTGTAATCTAACTATGTATATCCTTGTGGGATATTTCCTTGTAACGTAACGTACCTTTTGTAATTATGTCTTTATCCGTTTAAACAAGTCGTCGCCTTAACCAGGTAAAGCATTCTTTTTATTTTTTATTTATTTTATTTTTTTATTTTTTTTTATTCATTATTTTTTTTGTACAAAAGAATTGGTAACACTATTAACTGTTAGTTATAATAAAACTAAATTATAATATGTAACTTTAAACAATTATTAAACAACTTATTAACTTAAAATAATTCAAATTGAACTTAAATACTACTATACAATAATTCCAACAATATTATAAACTTAAACAAACAATGAAAGAAATCATAAAATTACCCTTCTGGTACAAGGAAAATGTAGGCACTTCATTTAGGCTTTAATAAGCCTGTTTAGAAGCCACCCTCATTAAGAAAAAAAAGAACTTAAATTATACTTATCAGACTTCGAATAAAAAACAAAGGGCGGTGAAAACTTATAACATACTTTACAAAATAAGAATACAAAAAACAAAAATTAGCACAAAGTGTGGAGTCTAAACTGAAAACAAAGGTTATTAAGAAAATACACAGAAGTAATACTAAAAATACTTTAACATATATTATACTAGAAAATTCAACGCAATACACACGCACAAAAATAAACACAGTCACACATACATTCACACACAACAGTCCTAAAACGGCGTTCACATGTTCATTAAGTTTTTTAAATTACAATTTAAAAAATGCTATTTATATCATCTAAATCGTATAGCCATCGCCTCAAAAGCTTTAAAAAGGTTTTACAATTTTTACATATTTGAATATATTCTGGCATATTATTAAAAAGTTTAGGGGCAACAAATAAATAAAATTTCATAAAACAAGTTTTATTGGGCTTTTGTACAGGATGTTGCGCACCACGCCTAAGTCTAATTTTATCTGGGTTAAGTACTAGTTCCATATTTCCACTCCGTTTGTAAAATATCTTTAGGACTTTGTATACGTAAATATGCTGCAGTGGAAGTATTTTGAAATATCTGAAAAGAGGCATTGAAGGAACCCTTTTAGATTTATGACATATAAGCCGAACACATCGTTTTTGGATACTCAAAATCTGTTTAAGATTAGAAATGTAAGTACCTCCCCAACATGCCAAACCATAAGTTATTCTACTATGTATTAACGAGAAATATACAGTTTTTAAAACGTAACTAGGAGCTAAGTTCTTCAAAAAGTAAAACACGCGCATTATCTGGTTTAATTTTGTTTGTAGTTCTCTTACATGAGGTTTCCAAGAAACTCTAAAATCCACAGTCAAGCCCAGATACTTTATACTTTGTACCTGTTCAATAGAATTACAATGCTGTAAGCAGGTAGAATTGTTATAAACACATTGTAAACATTTATAAGTCAATGGGGTATAACTGATTTCTTCGTTTTTTAAATGGAAGAGTATAATCTTTGTTTTGTCAGTATTTAGCACCATATAGTGTTTAGAAAACCAAACTTGTAATGCATTCAAATCATATGCCATATCATGTCGCAGATCTTCCCAGGATTCCGCCACATAACATATGGCTGTATCATCCGCAAAGGAATTTATTTTTCCGCGAAGACTTGAATTACATAAACTATTAAAATACACCAGAAATAAAAGTGGTCCCAATACTGATCCCTGCGGGACACCGTATTTGACTTTGACAGATTGGCTCATATGTTCCCCGATCCTAACTACTTGTACCCGATCAGTTAGATAGCTTCTAAACCAATTATTAACATTTCCCCTAATTCCACATTTATTTAGTTTGGTAAGTAACAATTCATGATCTACCATGTCGAAGGCTTTTTTTATATCCAGAAAGATCCCACTCACACATTTACTATTATTTAAGCCATCATAAATAGAAGAACTAAATTTTAAGAGCGCATCTTCAGTACCAATACCCTCTCTAAACCCAAACTGATTATTGCTAAGAAATTTCTCTTTCTCGAAAAAATTCATAATTCTGGACTTCACGACTTTCTCAAAAATCTTTGAGAATACAGATAGCAGAGAAATAGGTCTATAGTTTGCAACAACCTTTCTGTCTCCCTTTTTGAAAATTGGGCAACTATGGCCTCTTTTAGTCTATCAGGAAAAAACGCCAGTCTTAAAAGATAGGTTAATTAAAAATGATACGACATCCGTTATATGAGTGCTGATAACCTTGAGCAAAGCTGCACTTATACCATCAATTCCTGGAGATTTGCCTTTCTTTAGCTCACGGATTACTTTCTCAATTTCGTCAGGTGTTACTGCTGTTAAAAATATTGAATTATTTGTTTCGTGGTCCCTAAAATGATTATCGTATATTGAATATGTAGAAAAATTTGTTAGAAATTGTGTCCTAATAACATTTACAGAATTGTGACGCGATCAGGATCAGGGTTAGGCAATCACTCTATGCGCATCACAAAGCGGTGAGAATCGGTACTAATATGGTCCGTCTATGGTCTTGCCGCTTCACAGGGTTGCCTCGACCAATCAGCGGACGGCACCTAAGTCTGCCAAGACAAAGTTCCAAAAAATCGCCATTGTGGTGTAGACGCCGACGTCGCAAGTTAGCGCATTGCAGTGAATAGGTAATTTGGTGTTTGCAACGAGTAAATTAATTATGATCGGCTAACGCGAAAACTGGATTAGGCTATCGTGCAAACGGGGGCCATGTAACAGTAACATCGGAAAGCGTCCCAAAGGGCGATATGTCAAAATAGCGTGTTAAAGGCTGAAGACATACGCCCATCCTAGTGTGATACACCTTGTTAGAGAATGTAAATTATATCAGTATTTAGTGGTTAGTTTATTATAGTGCCTATCAAAGCTGGTTACCCTTGTGTGTGGCTAATAACTTTAAGTGGTGGTATTAATATAAAGAGGGGGTGCTTCGTTAGATTAATCCGATTCACGTTCCTTGTGGGAAGCCAATAATTGTTGCGGCAGGGCGCGGTAGTAACGACGAACCTTACAGAATGGTAGCAGATACGGTTACGAGCAACCCCAATTACCTCACTATTAGTCACACTCGGGGGGTCATTTTTTTTTCACGGCTTAATTTAAAACCAGGCGAAATTTGGGCTAAGTGAATCTAACCGGCAACCTATAGGCAAAGTTTTATTTGTCGTGACAAGCCGCATAAAGCCACATGGCTAAGTCGACTTCCGGTAGGATTTGAGCATGTTTTTTCCGTTTTAATTTCACCTTTTTATAAATTCAATATTCACACTAGGCATTAAATTCATTTGTACCATTTGTTAAATTTAACTTATACCACCCAACCCAAAACCTTTTATTCCCATTGTAGATTCAATTTCGTAATTTAACTTAGGCAACCAGTGACTACTCAACACAACCTACACCCTTGGTTCAGTGCAAGTACCAAAATATACTTGACAACAACACAGGAATTAATTGTATTCGTAAGTATAGTGCGCGAAATTTTATGGTGAGTTCTTGAATTTATGATTACTTCTAGCCTAATTTAATTATATTTAAATATCATACAATTATCTTGTTTTACAAAGATATAGCCTAGGGTATATTAAATTTAATGTATGTGTGTACCATGTCGCGAAATTTTATAGTGACTTCTTGAAATTAATACTAGCCTGATTCAATTATGTTTAACTTAGATACCGTGCATTTGTTTTACAACAACATTGCCCCAAATTTATTAACGTAGTTCCAAGCATTTCACAGTAATAATTTTGGGTTAAGAAAGGCCAAAGATCTACAAAGTTCAAACCTAACCTGTTATAGAAGTATTCATTTCATTTAAACATTATAGGCGGCTAGGTATCGGCCTAATTCTGAGGAATATGAATGTAACAAAAAAATAATAATAAATAAATAAAATAATAAAAAAACCAAAAACAAAAAAAACAAAAATAACATTCATACACTTCCGAATAACGCAGCTTAAGGTTACTATGAGTGAACTTAGCCTAATTAACACCAATAAATTATTGATATTGGGGGACAGCCATGTAGCTCGTCTCGCTAAATTCAGTGACAAATGCAGACAAGTATACCACAAAAATAATGTAATATTCCACGGAATACCAGGGGCAACAACTTCCGTATTGAAGGCGTACGTCAAATGTCACTACAGGTCTCTTTTCCCAGCAGAATTGGTAGTCATCATAATCGGCTCAAATGATGTATTGCGAGATTACAATGGGAATACTTTAAAAAACAATTACATATCCATTATACGTCTTATTCGTAGACATAACCCTTCAGGAAAATTTATTTTGTTTAAATTGCCCATTTTCCCATTAATATTTACAAAACTAAAGCAACAAAGCGAGATTCAGTTATTCAATCGTTTCGTGGCCACCCTTGCCAGTGAATATATACGAGTGGTAGAAATTGCACCTGAACATCTCTGGCCAATAGATTTTTTCCTCAAGGACGGACTTCATTTTTCCCCCACCGTCAATACAAACATTTTATCCACAGCAATTATTTCAATTCATTAGGGCGACGATAAAAAAAAAAAATTCAAATTCTTTTATGCTATTATAGGCCTAACTTAATTCATAATTTAGTAAATAAAAAATAATACCGAACTATACATGGCAATACCGGCTACTTACAAATAGGCTACCTGTGTATAGGCTACTTACAAATTTATCTCGCCCGAACTTTAAAGTAACCCTTTTTTTTTACTCGCATTTATAGCCTATTCCCCTAATTCAATTAACCTTTTCGACGACTGTGACTGGCTAACCATAAAACACGAACAGCCATACCAGAGTCAATTAAAATAACTAACTCATTGTAGTCAGTACCGTAGTGTATATTACTATCAACTTAATTATTTTTCCAAACTAACTAATAGCCTACGGGTTGTGTTGAAATTTGTTTCAGTTATTCATTGTTTATTACTAATTACCCGCCCACAGATTTTAAATTATCATAGAACCATTATGGCAGCAACGGTAAATTGGGATTCAGATATTCCAACACCTTTCCCTTTTATGTTAACTGGTAACCCCCCTCATCGCAAATGGATTATTAAATTAATGGCTGCGCAAGCTAAGGAACTACTAACATCATGGCAAGTCGAGCCTGCCGATACATTGGAAATGAATAGAGGTCGGATTCGAGAAGTACTCGACGTATACAGAGACTCATATGTAGGGACTCCAACTGAGCCACAGCCAACCCAACAACCTTTGCACCCACAAGTGGTGCAGATGCACGAAATTCTGAACAAATCGCTAACTCCTCCTACACCCAAGCCTCCACATTCACTTCCAACGTCAGCTTACAATTTAATTCAAACAGTTGATAATCTAGATGGTAGGCCAACTGAAGCAACCTTACTCAGTTTGAAGAAAATCGTGCGCGCCTCCCAATTACATCCGGGTTTTGATCGTTTGATCCTTCTAGAATTAATTCCCAGAACCACAGGGCTTTCGTCTTGTGTGTTGGAGTGAGCAATTGACAACGGTTATACGGTAGAGGAATTTAGGGATACATTAATCGATACAATATTCCCGCCACATTTAAAACACCAAGCGGTCGCAGAAATGGTTTACAGAGCGCAGCGACCAACAGAATCGTTGGAAGAATTTATTTGCAGCGTAAGAGATATGTCCTCCTTACTGTTACCAGCCCTAAAGCAGGGGGAAAGACTAGCAGCCATATTATCTGGAATTTCGTCAGACGCAACATCCCGTTTAGCTACAGTCGACCGCCCACAAACTGTCAACGAATTATTGGCCCTGGTACCCTACTTACAATGCGGTATGGCCAATAACAGCAATTTTAGGTCACAAACGCAATGGCCCCCAGGCCAAGCACGTGTACCACCACCAACTCAACACCAATTCAATAGCAATAATCATACTAGCCCCATAAGGTATCCCCCACCCCTTATGGCCACACATCAAACTCCCCCATCAGATTTCAATTCATTAACAAATCAGGGTCGTTCACAATATCCTCGCAGGGATGCACAAGGGACCCGACCCCGATATCAAGGTTAAAATCGCCAACGCTTTGCCAGAGGTCCTTCTGGGCCTTTAAACTAAAACGGAGGGTTCACGGGGGCAGTGAGCCATCTCCTACAACTACCCAAGCCCGAGTAAATAAGCACCTTGACCACACACCCAATTCTCTTCCTATTGGCGCTAAGGGCCCATTGAAGGTGGCTGTTGCGGCCTCTGACATTGTCACTGTTTTGGCCAAAATTGGCCGTCCAGACGTGACGTGTCTGGTGGACACTGGTTCGACCTACAGTCTGATCAGTCGGGCGTTTTACATGTCAATCACCGAATTACCAACAACCATTAAGCGAGTCGAACCAGTCCACCTATCAGCATGTACCGCTAATGGCCACATCATAAATTTCAAAACCCAAGTTTTACTGCACGTGAAACTGGGAACTCTTTCATGGGATTTACCATTTTTGGTAGCTCCAACCTTGCCCTACCCAGTTGTGCTTGGTTGCAATTTTTTGCGTAAAACACGCGCATGTATTGACTTCAAGAGTCATGAAATTCGATTTCCGTACGCGTCACCACAGCTTTGTTCAATAACCCCAGACCATATTGCAACTGAAACCCCACAACCCTTCCGTACTGGCAGCAATCTTTCATCCCGTGAGTTGGATAAGCTTGGCAAAACAAATCTCATCAAATATACCATCAAAGTAAATTCTACCAAAATAGTTCGAGCTCGTCCATATCAGTACGCTCCGCCGAAGTTAGAGGCTTTAAGGGAGCATATTGATGACCTCCTATCCAAAGGTGTTATAAGCCCCTCCACTTCCCCTTACGCCTGTCCCGCATTTCTCGTCCCAAAGAAAGGGGTCAAAACTCGAATGGTGGTCAACTATAAGGCTATCAATGAGATAGCCGATTTGGAGGCCACCCCAATCCCAACACTGGAAT
>JAGFPH010001309.1:274517-284970 GCA_018207615.1 Philaenus spumarius | reverse complement strand
GTGGATGTTATCAGACCTACAGTCTAAACCAGTCGTCCGATTTTGATGAAATTTGGTATGGAGGTACTAATCCACAGTATCTCCATGCGTTTCTTTCATTTTTGTGAATGTTTGATTTTTAAGGGTAATTTTCCCATAAAAACCCTTAAAATAACGGAAAAATAAACTTCTCTATAAAACAGCAGTAACGATTTTGATTAAAATTTTATAGTTTATTAGGGACCTAAAGTACTATAAACTATAAAATTTTAATCAAAATCGTTCGAGCCATTTTTGAGAAAAGTTGGTTTTTCCGCTATTTTATGGGAAAATTACTCTTAAAAAAAAAATTTTAAATTGGTATTTTGAATTTTTATTCTACTGATGAAAAGGTAGAGTATTTTTTATTAAGTTCCTATAATGAGGAAGAAAGTATGTGTCAGTTTCCTGATACCGTTTATTTTTTGATATTTCTTGAATGAGGCAACCTTTACTGTCTAAATGAGGCAATCTTGGGTTTCAACGGGATTGGCGTGAGGAGCACGCAGGGGTTTCCTCAAGTTAACAATAAGATGGCAAAATGGCCAAATGTAATTATCCAATGTGGGTAAATGTTTGACGTGTGTACAGAACAATATGAAAAACGAATGTAAACTATATACATTTATATATGTGTGATAAAATATTCCCATATAAATAACTTCATACAGTTAGGATTATAGGAGATATCAGTTGTTATATTGTTACTCACGAACGAAGGTATTCTCGTTTTTACAGGAGTTGTTGACTTAGTAGCCTATACAATTAATCAGTCACGCAAATTGACAATAATCCTTATATGTGTTTCCAGCAATCTTATTTCAAAAGATGGGATGCAGCACTCCAACATTTCTTCTCATCGCACTGGGCACGTACTTAATTCTCCAACATCACATCCACGGACGTGTTGCTGCCAACAATCTGCCCGACATATCGACTAACGAAGTCTCAGGAGGTTCTAGAGGAGGGTCGTCCCACCGTCGTGGCCTTCCTGTTTTCTTCTCTTCAAGGTCAGCTGTTAACTCGCCGCAAGTACTACGGGCTCGTTTAGCGCCCGTGGAGCCTATCGTGAGCGATTTCATAATTGACGAATCCGACGACTTATTCGACGTCAGTAAACGGCAGTTTGACGACTACGGACACATGAGATTCGGGAAGAGAGGAGATCCCGAAGATAAGTTCGACGACTACGGCCACATGAGATTTGGTAGAAGTCATGTCTAGCGGTTAAGAACAAGACCTTGTAAATTTGTTTAATTTGGTTGTAATTAAGTGTACGATACTGATTTGTAATTAATAAAGCCGACGTACTGGTTATCCTGATGGTCATTATTTGGTTTTTGTGTTTCACAATTCACTAACAAATGAAGGGTAGAGGAGAAAGTCACACAAAATCAAAATGAAAATACCAGTTAAAGACACAGTAAATAGCGTTTTGTTGCCATGCATCCGACCAGAGTCATCTGTGACTGGGGAATTAGACCAGTCATTAAAGGAAAGGAAACAGCATACCGACAGCGTTATAACTTGAGGAATAGTTTATAGATGAAAATATCACCTTCGGAAACAATGATTTTTATTGTAAAATTTTTGAAACAACAAAAAAAAGTTAAAAGTTTGATATTTTTTGTTTTTTGCTTATATTTTGTATAAGTCATTGGATGAAACGCTATAATTCCAATGGCAAAGTTGTAGTGAATTTTAAAACCTTTAAAATGAGACTTTGTAAGTATTGATCTGTTCATTTTTAACTGAAAAAAATAAGGAAAAACACGGAAAATGAATTTTTTGCGAAATACCATAATTTTTACATTTTAAAAGTTAAATATTTGAAATTCTGTAAAATGATAGTAATTACATGTAGATTAACTACACAGAAGCCAGTCGTACATATTAATTTTGCATAATAACTGTTTCCAATTTTTACTTTCTCCCCCTATACCATAGTATATGGAGAAAGTATTGTTTTCGTCGAAATTTTCGAGTTTGAGTTTTTGGTGGAAATATCCGTTTTGGGTCCCCCTGAACCTAAAAAAGTGGTTTTCGGAGTGATGTCTGTGTGTGTGTGTCTGTGTGTCTGTGTGGATGTTATCAGACCTAGAGCCTAAACCAGTCGTCCGATTTTGATGAAATTTGGTATGGAGGTACTAATCCACGGTATCTCCAGGTGTTTTTTTTCATTTTTGAGAAATTTTTATGGGTAATTTTCCCATAAAAACCCTTAAAATAAAGGAAAAATCAACTTTTCTTAAAAACGGCTCTAACGATTTTGATTAAAATTTTATAGTTTATTAGGGACCTATAGTACTATAAACTGTAAAATTTTAATCAAAATCGTTCGAGCCGTTTTTGAGAAAAATTGGTTTTTCAATTATTTTATGGATTTTTATGGGAAAACCACTTTAATACAAAATCACCACTCCTACCCCACCCTACAAGTCACCGTGACGTTTAATAATTTAAATATGTTTGTGAGAAAGTATGTGCCAGTTCCTGGTACCGTTTATTTATAATATAAAGGGGTTATTTAATACAATTTATATTTTTGTAATTTTTCCTTACCCATTTGTGATAGTGTGTCATGTTGTTATAATACGTTGTTATAGTACGGGTCCAATATAGGCATAATACTTATTAACTATTCTCAGGTAGTCGATGGTGATTTTAGTTAGGTAGGTACCTATTAGTTCAAACCAAATAGCCTATACTTATTCTTGATGGTGGATTTAGGAAATGCAAATTAATTTCGGTTAAAAATATTGAAAGTTACATTAAAAAAATAACTAATTTACCGTAAGCACTATATGGGATCGTTTATTAAAATAATAAAAATAATTCTCGATTTATGATCTGCGCCTTTTCAAATTTACGCCTTAGGTGACCAAGGCTGGCTTTGTGGTAAATCCCGGTCTTTATTTTTCTATCAACATTTCAACAAGTACTTAAATACATGTCTCACAAAAGTTACGCTACTTTTGATTAATAAGCCAATGGTATTGAGAACTCTGTAAATTTTCGACTTTTTGGTAATGTGCATAAATTGATTAAATATCAAATATTGACTAATATTTTTGTTGTTAATAAAGCAAGTTATTTATTTTCCTTGAATCAATAGTTTTTTACTTAGTTAGATTAGATGTGCATTTTCAGAGACATCTTTCTTAGAAAAAGTAAATACAAATATGGACTTTAATCTTAAAAAGTGTGAAACATTCATGTAATATTTGTTCTATAGTTTTCAGTTACTATAGCATTTTGAATAAAATACTTACATCCCTAAATCCTGGAAATGCTCAAAGCACGATTTTTTAAACAATTAAAGATTAGTGAAATAATATTTCAGTAAATATTCTCCTGTTAACTCTACATCTCTCGATGTACATATAAATTAAACTTAAATATTATTTATATCTGTTTTATATAATTAAGTTACCATTTTATAAATCGCAAAACACGCCTATTTTCTTCAGCTTAGGACCTATATCCCGGAAAACATACTTAGGACCAATAACAATTAATTAGTTTATCTAATTCACAAAATACAATAATAGAAAGTATCTTACTATTTTATAACGTCATAATAAAATAGGTATTCAGAAAAAGATTTAGTTTATGAAAAGGTAAAGTAGGCCTTAACCTATAAAAACAAAACGGTATGGAAACAGAAAACAACATGAACTTGAAAGTATTTCTTTACTTGATAGCCAGTGAATTCAAACTAAGTACGGTATTTTGTTTATATGAAACGACTTAACAGCAACGAAAAGAAAGTTATCTAAGTTATTTGTGTATTTTAGAAAATAATGTACTTCAAAATACTGTACTAATTTCTAAAACTAAAATAACAACTTCTGGCAATAGCCAATATAAAGTTTAACTAAAGGGATAAAGAGTGCAGCACCTGACGGAACTGGTCCGAACCTTTACCTTAATTATTGACATTCAATATTTGATATCACAGGGCATTCTAAAAACAAAAATAACAGACAATAATTGCTGCATAAAACATTTATTTTTAAGTCCCCAGGTGGCAGCACTGTACAGAACTAATCAGAAACTTTTAACTCATTTTATTTGAAAATTTGACGTAACAGTGCATTCTAGTGAAAATTTCACTATTTTGAAAGAACATTTAAAAGTCTTCAATTAGTAGCACATTACCGGACTGGTGAGAAACTTTTGACTACCAGCATATACTATACCATAATTTGGTAGCAATAACTAGGCTATATAAATCAAAATGTAAATGTTCGTTTGGTCAAAATATTAAATCTCGGCAAGTTCTTCATCGATTGCTTTGAAATTTTGACACATTACATTTGAATAGTCGAGGGTTTTTATAAACTTGAAAAATAGCGCCATCTGTTAAACGTAAAAATAACATAGGCTACACTAGGCGTATGCTAAATATTTTACGGCCATGAGAGTGCCATAATAAATCATAATTAAATATATGTTAAGTGTTGGTATAGTATAATCACCTGTTTGCTCTAATATTTCCTTTAACAGATGATTTTGAAATTTTAAACAATTATTTGTATTTCTAACTTTTTTTGTTTAAATGTAGACCTGATCCTTGCTGGTTCGTTTAACCTTTACTATAACTACTTTTATAAAATATACAAAATAATTTGATTTAGACATTTAACATTATTTACGATCTTAACTTTGAGGTTGTTATTAATCCCACACCATTAATTATTATAAAGAAAACATAGCATACGTGTATAGAAGGTTCCAACAGGGTTGGCGAGCGGAGCACGCAGGGGTCTCCCCTAGTTGTAAAATAAATATGCAAAAATATAGTCACCGATGATTCCTCTGTGAGGCGGCACTCTTTTTTTTTAGGAAACAATGGATTTGTCCCGTCTCACTGTTAAAAATCACCCCACTTTCATCTTAAAATCTTTGTACCTACAGTGACTAGATAGATACAGTGCGGCCAAGTGAGGTCTTGTTTCCTATTGGCCGCATGTTTAACCTTAACTCTTATCTGTTCATATTTTATTTGTTATATCTTTTTTTGCACGAAATAACAGAATACACTAAGGAGTAGGTCTTAGTCATGACTTGTTCCTTTTAGATTATAACGTTTGTTTGTATCATAAACTTAATAATTTGATTTAATCTTTAGTATTGTTAATCTTAGTTTAGGGTACCCCCGCATACAATCTCAAAATCTCTATGAAATTTATACACACACCTGTCCGTATACATGTATTTCATTACATACATAAACTCACAAAAGTATAACAATTAACTGCAACTTCACACATCGACAACTATTATCTACACATATACATACCCTAACACATAAGTAGGTCATAGCAGACATTAACTCATAAATATTACAGTTAATTGTAATTTCGAGTATGTTGACAGAAATAATACTCTTTGACAAACATCTAGCTGGTTTGTCTAGATCATGAGTTAATCGACACATTTCAATACAGCAAACGCATAAGTATTCATAGTCAAACGTAAGATTTAAAATTTTCAGTTAAGTCCTTATTCCTGGGTTGTAGTTATTTTTATTATAAGATTTTAACCTAAATTTATATTCTCCGCTATTTCACTCCAAAATCGAAGTAGACGTTGTGTATTGTGTTGTGATACCCGGCTCCTCAACATGCTTTGTGTTTAATTCATTTTGATGGATCACATATACCTACGCAGCTCTGCCTTTTGGCTACGTCTCAATGTGCTCCTGGTTTTACGTATCAATTCCAATACAAAACACAATTAGTCGGTCAAGTATCAGTGTTTTTCATAGTGCCTACTTATTTATTGGTGAACTTGCAATAAAAGCTCCAGTCTCAGAAGTAGAAGAACATTAAGCAAAGAAATTCAAACGGATTTATAAATCATGTGTTGAAATAAAAGTGTTGTACAAAATTTAACTATAAAAGCAACTCCATAAAAACAACAATAGGAAATAAATTTGAATACCGGTAGTTAATTCATTGTTTGTAGGTAAATAAGTTGCATAGCAACCATTTTCATTCAGTATTCAAAATTTCTGTCGATCAGTTAACATTATTGTATATGCTTCTAAATTCACAAATAAAATTAAACAGACGAAATTAAATGTTATCAAAATTTATGTGAACAAAATGGTACGCATTCAACAAATTATTGCGAAATTATAAACCTTCCACGAATCTCTTGTGGGACTAAACACGTATTTACTGTACATAAGCGAAATTCGTACGTTGTATTTTATCTGTAGTAATCAGCGATCTTTATCTGTTCTATTTAGTACAGCGAATGATGTATCAGTATGGTCTTAACAAACTAGCTCAATCAATGATCTCTATCAGTAAGATCAATTTGTGATCCATATCAGTAAGTGTATTGAGTGCTCTATCCTGTAAGATCTGTTCTCATATGTTCAGTGAGTGATCTTCTTCAACAAGTGAATCATATCGATAAGTACAGTGAGTGTTTTCACCAGCCAAGCAATTTGTCATCCATATCAGTAAGTGTAGTGAGTGCTTTATCCAGTAAGATCTGATCTCATACGTTCAGTGAGTGATCTTGTTCAATAAGTGAATCATATCGATAAGTACAGTGAGTGTTTCACCAGCCAAGCAATTTGTGATCCGTATCAGTAAGTGTAGTGAGTGCTCTATCCAGTAAGATCTGTTCTCATAAGTTCAGTGAAGTGATCTTCTTCAACAAGTGAACAATATCAATAAGTACAGTCAGTGTTTTCACCAGCCAAGCAATTTGTGATCCATATCAGTAAGTGTAGTGAGTGCTCTATCCAGTAAGATCTGTTCTCATAAGTTCAGTGAAGTGATCTTCTTCAACAAGTAAACAATATCAATAAGTACAGTCAGTGTTTTCACCAGCCAAGCAATTTGTGATCCGTATCAGTAAGTGTAGCGAGTGCTCTATCCAGTAAGATCTGTTCTCATAAGTTCAGTGAAGTGATCTTCTTCAACAAGTGAACAATATCAATAAGTACAGTGAGTGTTTTCACCAGCCAAGCAATTTGTGATCCGTATCAGTAAGTGTAGTGAGTGCTCTATCCAGAAAGATCTGTTCTCATAAGTTCAGTGAAGTGATCTTCTTCAACAAGTGAACTATATCAATAAGTACAGTTAGTGTTTTTGCCGGTTAATCGACAAGTGATGTTTACCACCTTGTCCAGTGAGTGAGATTTACCTCTAACGAAGGCAAGAAGCTCTGTTAATAAGCAGCACAGTGACTTCGGCTTTAAATCACAGTATTTTGTATCAGTATTTGTAAACGTTAGTGCTCACTAGCAGTAATAAAGTGATTATTTAGCAGTAACTCTGTGTTCATTTATTTTGCTGTAGATATAATGTGTTTAAGTAGGCCTAATGCAGATATTGAGAATTGTTATTCTGCGACAACCTAAATAACTAGGTGTGTCCGCGTATTAAAACAAGAAAGTAAAGTAAAATTGTTATAAACCATTAAACAATGTACCGTATATAAAACAGTCATGAGTAATTTGAATTTCACTTATAATCCTACACATAGCCTATATCTTTCTTTGTGTTATATTTATGAATTTAAACAATATTTCAAATTGATCATGGTGGCAGAAACAATTGATTGACTCTTCACAACTGTTTGCGAATACCAGAAATCTAAATTTGTATAATATTACGTTATTATTTATGTTTGAGGATTAACTAATTACAAAATAATGAAGATATTTATTTTATATTTCATTCATACATTAGTTCAATTCGTATTCACTTCACAACTGTTTATTGTTTACTTCACGCTTTGAATAATCATATTAAGCCTACTGTAAATATATACATTTTTTTTAAACTCACTATTATAACAGCTGTAATATAAGAACTTTTGTGAGATATTTCTAACTTCTACTCATTAAACTTAAATGTTGGTAAATGAATAAACGCCGAATTCTTTAAAGCCAAAAAGATATTGATATGATAATCCTCTTATGACGATCAGAAGCATGCCCATAATGTTCATTCCCCTACTGTGACTGTAACACTAACAGCCATGTAACAGAAAAGCTATACGATAAAAAATAAATCAGCAGTTTCCCATAGTGTCTAAAAACACAGAGGTTTGGTCTAAATAAATAAAATGACGCAATACATATATAGTAATAAACATTTATAATTTTTATATATATATATAAATTCCTTTATGACGCAAAATAATTACAACAGAATCATTTTTAATAAATAAAAAATAAAAAGCAGACTATAAAAGTAGGTAAAATAAAAGCAGACTTAAAAGATATATTAATATATAAACATATGTAACGTGTAGGAACTGCGTAAGAAGTCATTTAAATAATTACGGTTGAAGTGAACAGTTAATGAAGACAAGCAGTAATAAAATTATAAACACTTTAATTAGGTAGAGACAGTCCAAAAACAACTTATGAAAAAATAATAAACACTTGTATAACAAATTACAACATCAGCGTATATATCGAGATACGGAAGGCCTAGCACAAACTGGCCTACGTGCGAAATTGCACGGAACGTTCCAAAGAAGAGAAAGAGAAGTACGTTTAGCAACGTTCCTGAGTGAGAAAAAAGAGAGAGTCAAGATGGCGTAGCTAACTAAACACATAGCTAGTTGCTGGTGGTGAAGAATTTGTAAAAAATGTAGTATTTCTTAAAAAATTGCAATAAATGTTGTGCTAAAGTGAAATAGAGGTGTTTAGGAGTTGGTGAGGTTGTACAAAGCAAAATCTTTCGTATACTTTCTTTAAAAAGTGAACTTTTAAAAAGTACCATGTGGTCGTACGAACGCGTTAGTAAAATACAAGTGAAGTGACTATATCAAGTAGAGTCAGTGAAATCCTAGGTAAAAATACAATAACAACAGGTATCGTGAGTAGATATGGCCATTATTTTTAAGCTTAGAAGTCTGCATTTTTGAAAACTTATAAAAATTGAGAAATAACTTAACTTAAACTTTTCACTTATTGCGTCATCTATTTTCAAGGTAGGGCTGACAAAGCTTTGTATAATTTGTAAATAGTTAATTGATTTGTTTGTTTAATTGTTCTATGACGTTGATATTTTTTGTTGTAAATATTCATTTTCTAATTATGTTTGAGTAAACAAATAGTTGTTGCCACAATGTCTTGAATTTCTTTATTCAGCCACGAACATCCAACTAGCTTGTACTTTAACAGCCAGGTATCCACCCCTGAGGAAATTAAATCAATTTAATAAATATTTTACAGTAATTGATAATTATGGATAGATAGATGCTAATAGAGCATAAGTGAGGTTATATGTGGATTATTATAAGTACTACGATTACTATTTTTTTTATTATTATTATGTGAGTTAAATGGAGGTGATATTAAGGTCTTGAAAGTAAGGTGGAGTATAAGGTGTAATTCTACGTTGGAGTTAGGGGAGATATATGATGTGGTGAGTTTAGGTAAATGGTGATTTTTATTATGGAAGTAAGGCAATAGGCCTAAGAGGTGTTTTTGATGTATTAAAGGTATTTTATGAGCGACGACTTCTGGTGTTAAGGTGACTAGAATAAATGAGGTGAGGAGAGGTATTAATGATTGTTGAATAATCCACATATAACATTTTATTTTTGATTTGAACATACATTTTTTTTTATTTTTGAAGTTTTACCGAACCCCATTTTTTTTTAACACTTTATAATATCACATATTTTTATTTTTGTAACGCTTATCGTTGCATGACATATATTTGAAGACAAAAATTGTTCCTGTGTTTTTAAACACAATAAAATTTAACTTAGATTTTGCAAACAGGTGCATGACTTTGAATCAAAATATGTATTCTTGTACTTATCTTGTTTATCGTGAAGTATTTGAAAAGAAGATATTTCGATCAGTGAGTGGGCAGCGCTTATGGCATCCCTATGTCGAGATGTTTGCCTGTCAAGAAGACCGATGGCATGCTAGGTAAAGTTAAAAATAGTTTAGAACTTAATTTAAATTCTGAATACTAAAGAGCAAACGTTTCGTTATATCTGGATTGTTTGGGAAATATAGAAAAGGCGACTGTTGTAACTTGTGATTTTAAGGCTAGAACTGAATTCATTTGAATAAATAATCTTACAATAGCAAGGCCGTAGCAGGGGGAGGTGTCAAAACCCCCCCGAAATCCCGAAATTTTGTAGTAAAAATTAATACTATACGTTTAAAAAGTGCAAATTAAATTATAAAATAGACAAAACAACAGAGGATCCAGCAACATATTTTACATCATTGTGCATTGCATGCATACTGATATTTAGATTTACTTGATTAAACTACGACGTACAATACAGTACACATGGATGCAGTTAGGTTACAGCCTTAGTCCCTTGTGAGCTTGATCTCATCTAAAATAAGAAAACTATGAAAGTTCAACAAAAATACTTTACTCTAACACAACACGCAATGCATTGTGTATTGAAAATTCTCTCAATA
>JAGFPH010001309.1:223337-267473 GCA_018207615.1 Philaenus spumarius | reverse complement strand
TAATTAAACTTTAAAGTCTCCAGCTTTTCAGGAAGTTAGTTTAAAATTGATTGCTAAATTCTGTCGTACCGAACAGACAGGCAAGAAAACGAGGTAATAAAAATGTGGTAACAAGTTAGTATTTATGGAATCAGCTCCCATATAAATGATTTTACTTTGAAAAGTACCTACTTTGAACTAATAGGCATTCCTGTTTCACTACGTTGTGTCCAGCGATGGTCATCCGGGTCAAGCCCACAGTATGAGATAGTAGACACAGGATAATGTCTGCGGAAGAACAGCTGCCGTTTGTTATCTGTTAAGGTTATACCTTGTCCAGACACTTTGAAGTGGACTATCGCAGCTGATGGCAGCACTGCTTTTGTAAATAATTCTGTAACAGCTCGTACTATGGCTTGAGGTCCTGTTAATGATTCCGTGTCCACTGTTAGCAAGTATAGCACATTGCACGCTGAAATATTAAGAACCATGTTAGTTTGTAGGCCTACATTACATGCAATGATTCTGTAAAAAGTGAGTAAGAAAATTGTATGTTTTTTTTTATTGTAAAAAACCACTTTACATTCGAATAAAATGAAAAACATTGATTAGACTTTTAACTAAACAGAGTAATGGAAACTCTTCTTAATTTTACACCAGTTACACGTATTAACTCCAAACTTTCAGGAAGTTATATTGGGCAATTCTGCACTTTTTTAGGGGTATGAAAGACTTTTACCCTTGTTCGATTAAGATTTTCATAAATCATAAAAACATTCATAAAAGAAGTTCAGATTTTCCATTTTTCTACTTATTGTGTTCTACAAGGGTCATTCAATAAGTAACGAGATAAATTATTTTTGCACAAAAACGGTTTATTGAATCAGTACAAAACTTTGGTTACTTTTCAACATAGTCCCCAGCAACACTTATACACTTGTCCCATCTTTCTGCTAATTTGTAAATGCCCTTGGCATAAAATTCTTTAGGTTGATCTCGAAGCCACTTTTGCACCTGATTTTTTACCTCTTCATTGGATTGAAAATGTATCCCTCGTAGACCATCTTTAAGGGGTCCAAAAAGTAGGAAGTCTGATGGAGCGAGGTCGGGGCTGTAGGGGGTATGTGGAAGGATCTCCCATCTCAGTTTCTGAAGTTTTTCTTTCGTCAGCTGAGCCGTATGTGGACGGCGTTGTCATGAAGCAAAATCACGCCTTCAGTTAAGAGCCCACGGCGTTTCGTTAGAATTGCAGGTCTTATCTTGTTTTCCAGCATGTCACTGTAGTACTGGCTGTTGATTGTTCTTTGGCCTTCAAGAAAATCACAATAAATTGGCCCCTGAAAATCCCAGAATACTGTAAGCATGACTTTACCGGCAGATGGCTGGGTCTTGAATTTTTTTTGAATGGGAGAAGTCGTATGCTTCCACTCAAGGCTCTGTCGTTTTGACTCTGGCTCATAGAGGTGGATCCATGTTTCATCACACGTTACAATTCTTTTGAAAAAACCTTCAGTCGAATATCGATTTTTCAACTGTTGACTGATTTGAAGCCGGGTTTCTTTGTGAGCGTCCGTGAGTTGTCTGGGCACCCATCTCGCACAGGTTTTCTTGTATTGCAGCTTGTTATGAATAATGTTATGGACAGTTCCAACACTCGCGTATACTTTTTCACTTATCAGTTCAACGGTGATACGCCTATTGTGCCGAATTAACACGTCAATCCAAGATTCGAGAGAGGAAGTCCCAACTTCGATCGGTCGTCCACTGCGTTGCTCGTCAGAAACTTTTGTACGGCCACTTTGAAACTGTTCTACCCATTTGTAAACGTTCGAACGATTCAAACAATTGTCTTCGTACACTTTTAACATTCTTTTGTGGATGTCACTACCTTTCTCACCTTCCGCGACTAAAAATCTGATCACGGCACGTTGTTCTTCCACGGTGCAATTCTCGAGCGGACCTGCCATCGTTAACAGAGTAAATTTGAGGTTATGTTTACAAAAAATGATTGAACAGCTGATCAATTGTCATCGCAAGGTTGCCAACTTTATGTCCTGAAAGTTTTGTGCTGATTCAATAAACCGTTTTTGAGCAATAATAATGTGTCTCGTTACTTATTGAATGCCCCTCGTACATACAATTAGATGTGTATTAATTTTAAGATACAGAAACATTGCACAATTTTTTAATCTACATTAATTATGTTTTGGAAAAAATTAACTCCCAAGAATATTTTGTCATATTTATGAAAATGGGGACGTCTCGTACCTAAACCCTAATTAAACTTGTTCAGATTGGTGAAGCACCTGTCTGTTTATTGGACTTAATGGGGTTAATAAATTAAAATAGATTAATCATTGTCTAAATGGCAACTGATTGAAATCTGTTTTTTTATTATTTAAAGTAAACTTTATAAATAATAATTATAATTTCTTCAGATCAAAAGATTTAATTGAAAAAACCCAGGGATTACAAATAATTATTACATCATAATATCAATTAGAAGTTAAATAGAATACAATGTTTTCAAAATGTACTATTTTAAATTACATCTTTAAATAGTTAGGCATCTTAATTCTATATCACAATTATTAATGTAGATTAAACATGTTTTGCAATATTTCTGTACTTTAAAATGAATACACATCTAATTGTATGTAGAATACATTACGTAGAAAAATCTGAACTTTAGACCCTGCCATTTTGGATTGGGGTGTCAGAGAGGGTTTTTTACTTTATACCAATTTTCTCATCTCAACAAAGACTTTAAAAAATGAGGTATCACAATAAGGATTACTATTTAGAATTTTTGACTTGCAACCTCTCCTTAACCGAAAAAGGGTAAAATTCATTCATGCCCCTAAAAGGTGCAGAATTTACCCAATATAACTTCCTGAAAGTTTGGAGTTAATACGTGTAACAGGTTTAAAATTGCAAAGAGGTTGCTGAACTTTTGCATCACTCTTTGTATCTTTAAAGATAAGTACATAAATTTAATTAATTAAGTTACCTAGTCAAAATTTTTAAGTTGAGTAGGTACTGTTGGAAAATTTACTCAATACACATTTAAATGTTATTTATAATTGTTGCACTATTCTAGAGGTTGCAGCCGGTAGTGTGAATACAAATTTTGTTTGGATTTTGGATAGACCATCGTTATTGGTAACATTTATTTAACAGTACAGTTCCCAATAAAGTTTATTGCTTTAAAGGGCCTTGATATGTTTTAAATCAACCCATTCAATACTATCAAAAGATCATTCACATCAGCAACTAACCTATTTAGATTGAAGATCTGATAAATCGTAACTGAGCAGTAAATATCTAAAACATCACTAACGTCTTTAGCATATTTGGCAGGCTTTCTATGACAGAAAAATGGGAAGAAAACTACAGACTATAAAACACTAGTTAGCATCTGTGGCTTGTCTACTGTTCTAAAAATATCAAATACAGTAACTTTAAAACTGGTATGGGCCTGCCTAGTTTGAATGGATCAATACTGCGTGTTATATATTTTAAAAAGAGCTTAGAATACAAACATCAAGCACAAGGTTCTAAAAAGAAAAAAAAAAACAGGTAAAGAGTTAACCATTCATAGCAATAAAATACTTTCTCTACATAAAATTTAAACAAAAGGTACAACAAAGTAAGACATTTTTGCACAGAACTGTGAAAGGAGCCATTAGTAATACATTTGCCAAATATAAAATTACCAGGCAGTACCTGCACTAATTCAACATAAGTGACATGAGAGTAAACTGTAAGAAGTAAAATTTAAGCATATTTCACACCTCTGCTCATTATTAGTACAAGAGAAACAATAGAGACAGACAAAATGAATAGAGAGAAGTTAGGTTAAAGCAGTGGTTAGTGGACATCAGACTGTGAGTCTGTGTCTAAGAATACCAAAAAGTTCACCTGTTTCCAAATAAGAAGAATTTAGTAAATTAAAAGAAGTATACTTATAACAACAATACTGCAGTGATATAAATGTGAAGTAGATGACAGTGGGAAGTACCAAATACAAATTATAAATAGGCACACCAAAACAGTGATTTTTCACACATTATGTTAATTTGTACATAATGAACTCAAGAAAGTATCTCTCAAGGTAAAGAAGAAAATAGCAGCAGTTTTCCAAGAAGTACACATTTAGGAAAATAACAGTAGTGTTATGAGCATAAATAAGAATTACAATAACAACAGAAAGGTATTTATGTATGTTGTATAGGTACAAACCTGCGCCTTGGGCTAGCAGCAGCTGTGCGGTGCTGATTGTATTTGTACCATCGGTCATTTGTCGACTTGGATCTATTTCGGGAAGAGATAAGCGGCATGGAAGAGCTAGAGGCATCAGCGAGTGTTGGTACACAAGAGCAGATAAAGAACCTAGAAATAAAATTAAACGTGTTATGGATAAAATAATTAATTACAGACTATAGATTAAGTTCTTTCTTTGTAATCTAAATAATAAAAATGAATTGCTGTTCCTTTGTAAGCGCATCACTTGAGAACGGCTGGACCAATTTGGCTATTTTTTGTTTTAAAATGTTCATAATAATCCGAACTAGGTTTTTATACAAAGAAAAATTTGAAAAGTTTCCTAAAAAAGTTTTAAATTTGGAAAAACTAAACAGCCTCTTTTGAATGGACTCAAGACCATAGCGCACAAAAACAGCTGTTTGTATAAAGCTAAGCAACACGTCATGTTTGTTTACATTCATTACCACAGCAAATTTAATCAGCATTTATAATCAGTTTATTATTGTTCAAAACCAACAGCTTTTTTAGGGTAAATGAACCAACTTAAAGGAAACAAAAACAAAAAATGCTTACTGTATTTTAATTCAATTCAAACATGGGTTGTTACATATTATATAAATTTGGTATATAAAACAACTGATTTGGATCAAAAACTTAACATAATTTTAGGTTAGGCATACAATGAACCAAAACACGTTTATTGGCAACCAATTGGGTTAATTTAAAATCAGGTTTTTTACAATTCTTCACAACTGTCAGTTTTTTTAGATTAGGTAAAAGCAAACAAAAAGTTTACTGTATTATCTATAAAAGTTTACAAACTATAAATCTATATTTGTGTAGTATATTCTTAAGTGGCATAAAAACCATTTTGCAATTCAATTACTTAAGTCAATGTAATGAAATGGAATAACTACCCTTTAAAATTAAAGCAATAGTGAAGCATTCCTGGGTCCACTGGTAGATAATAATAATGCTGTTTTATTGGTTTCACAGTTCAATAATGAAGTGATCAATTGTACTCCTTTGTTTAACACAAAGATATTATTATCTTCTATTATGAAATAATATTGGCACCTAAATATTTGCACATTTTATTAAATAAAAATAGTAAATATCGACTGATTTATAACAAATAATTTGTAAATTAGTAGGTTGGATATGTCAGTGATGGAAAACAACCTTATTTACCTAATAATATTCTGCATAGCCTTAAACAACCCTACTGATACCTTTTTCTGGAGATCTACCGGGCAGATTTTCATGTGGTGTGATTTAAACGAAAGAAAATTTTGTTATTATTATAAAAAAAATATGAAATGTAATTTTTATCTCATCGGTATATTTATAAGGACACTTTTTGCTTAAAACCGTATGGTGCCTATTTCTGGAGATCTACCTGGCTGATTTTCGTGCTTTTAGTTTTAAATGAAAGAAAATGTTAATTAATATTCAAAAATGTTGATATGTCATTTTTATTTAATTGGTATATTTATAAGGGCACCTTTTTTTTGTTTTTTTTTTTTAGGTTAAAACACTATCGATAAATATTTCTGGAGATCAACCAGGCCAATTTTCGTGCTTTTAATTTCTCACTATACTATAGTGTAGAGAAAGTAGGTATAGTGATCGCAAATAAAATTGATGTTGAGATTTTTATGGAAATATTTGTTTTGGGAGCCCTTGAGTCCAAAAAAGTAGTTTTTACAAAATGTCTGTCTGTATGAAAGCCAGAGAGAAAACTATTCAATCGATTTCGAACGAATTTGCACCAAACATGTCAATTAGGCCTGTATAGATGCACGAAAAAAGGTTTTGAAAAATGTTGAAAAAATCCCATTTTGGCCAAAAAACCCCAAAAAAAATCAGTTTTTATTTTTTTATAAAAAAACGGCTCTAATGATTTTGATCAAATTTGGCTTAATTGTAGCCCTTATGTACCCTACCGCATCTTTCTAAAAATTCTCATTCAGCTAATAATAATAATATTTCGCTGAACCCTTCTGCTTAAAGTATCTCCTCTCCTACTTTAATATAATTATGTCACAGTGAATCTGTTTAATAATTAATTTAAATATGTTTGTGAGAAAGTATGAGTCAGATTCTGGTACCGTTCTTTGTTTTAATTGAAAGAAAATGTTTTCATTATTATCAAAATATTATGAAATGTCATTTTTATTTCATCGGAATATTTACGAGGGCATTTTTTGGGTTTTTTGTTTTAAGGTTACAAACCTATTGATATATACTTCTGGAAACTCTTTTTCCGTAGAACTTTTTATCAACCCCAGGAGGCGTTTATTTACCCAGTTGTCTTACAAGTGAGTTTCTTATTCGTTCACTGAATGGTTACCTTGCATATGTTTCTTTAATTATATGTCATAGGATTAACGAAGGATTTGCTTTTGTTTCAGCTTATTTTACCTAGTGTAAAATAAATAAGAAACAAGTGCTATAAAGAATCAGTGAAAAGTTAGAGATAGTATTTGGAGCCATTGCATCTTTATTTATCACCACTAAAAATAATGTGTCAAAATCTGTTATACTTATAATTGACACATACAGTTTACTACCATTTAATAAGTGTCTCAATTAATTTTAAGTTTGAAATTCTAAATTCACTTACTAAACACAGGTTCATTAGCGCATCCTTTAAGCTTAACACCTCTTGAAGTTGGTTCAATCAGGAAGTGCCTTACGAGTTCTGAAGAAGGATCGGCAGATGAATTTTTCACTGGTGTCGATGGCGGAGGAGTCGCTACTTTCAATGCAAGACCAAATGCATTTGGAAATGAGTTCGAGTCGCGCACAACAAATGTGCCCGGTTGTTTGTCTCTGAGCATTGCAATTGCTGTAATTAAGCACAAAGTTAAAATACAATTAATTATAGTGTGGTTTTATGAACGATATTTTATTTTTGCTGAAAACAATTTAATAGTCAATCCATGTAAAACTAAGTAATATTCTTCAGTAGAAAGCGTAGTTCAAATCAGACACCAAGTGTCATGCTAGATGATAGTATACTTGAAGAAGTGCAAACAATACAATTTTTGGATCTTCTAGTTGAACTGGAATAACCACATTAGCAGTATTAGCGAAAAACAGCTCAGGTATGTTTGTACTGAGAAATTCGAAACTATACTGTGGTACATCGATACTTTTAATAGGCTATTATTATGGGCTACTGTATCATCATTTGAACTATGGAATTCTTCTTTGGGGAATGTTAGGAATAGTTGTTTAAGCAAAGCTTAGTATTAGTATTAGCTTTATTATTATTATTACTATACTCATTATTATTAGGAAAAATTTTTAACTTATAAGTCCTAAGAAGAAAACTTAAAGGAGAAGCTATTGCGAAAGATATTGAAAAGTGTTGCAATAGCTGAGTTTGCCAAAACACAGTTGACTGCTCAGTTTAATAACCTAGATGATTATATCTACTTTAGGCTGACCTAAAAATAAGGATAGTGTTTTTGGAGACATACACGGGGACAGCGGAAGGCTCTGTTCGTCGATAGGCTGCTCTTGGGAGACCTTTGCCTTTAAGGGACACGGTGGCAAGGTGAGCAAATATAATGTATAATCATTCAATATGGTTACATTAAGGTGATAATTTGGCGGTGCAGTCAACTAACATATACATTATTGAGTGGATAATTCCGATACTTAGAGTGCTCTGTCTTGGGACTTAATTAGTTGGATATAATTAGGATTAATAAAATTGTAGATTTCGATCTTTGTATGTTTAAATTATAGTAATAAGTAATTGGACTTTGGTTTAGTGTGTCGATGTAATATATATATTTAATTAAGTAATTAAATAATACCATTGAACCACCATAGATGCTGCAGCTTAATTTATGAACCCTTAATATAATTTGTAATACCTAGCAGAAAACTTATCAGTTCAGAATATGGAAAGAGTGTTTGTCTTGCAAAAAAGAGCAATGAGGCTAAATAAAAGACAAAGTTATAAAAACTATTTCAAGAAATTCGGAGAACTTGCACTTCCGTGTATTTACATACTTGAAGTGTTGATTTTTTTTCAAATTCAAGTGTGATCATCTCCAAAAGATGGATATACACAACTACAGCACCGGGCTTGTGAGTATCGTGCCAGGCAGCACTGAGTAAATTTATACAAAAAACTTCCCTCACAAGCTGGTGCAAAGTTCATGAATAAGCTTCCTAAAAGCATTCAAAAATCACCAAATTACGGGATTTTTAAAAACAGTCTTAAACAATTTCTGTTGTCTGGATCCTTTTACTCGGTGGATGAGTTTGTGCATCATGATATTATTTTGTGATAGATGTGAACTCTTTTTTTGCAATGTGTTTGTGTTTTATCTTATAAAATTGTTATCTTATAAACTTATGTTTACAGATTTTAATTTTTTTTACAAATTGTGTATTTAAGTTAATTATTGTAAATTGTTCTCTATTTTTTAAACTGCTTGTTGTTTGATTGTATTTTGTGAGTATAGTTTCAATGGTTATTGTTCACTTTGAATTATATGAAGGATATTGTAGGACCTTAACAACTTATTATATTTATTTAAATATTTATGCAAATTGTTTTTATATTCTTCCTAGTTGGTTGTTATAACGTCTCTCTTTGTGCCACTACATTTTTGTATTTAATGTATATCTAATTGTCTAGTCCTAAACAAATATGTAAATTTGTCACAAAGGATCAATAAATAAATTGAAATTGAAATTAATGAAATAAAATTTACCTTCTTCTCGAGATATGGTCGGTTTGTACCAAAACCGAGATGTGTCTCTAACAAACTTTACGTGCGCTGGTGACACGTCTTGAGGAGGTTCACTGTTTGAATGAATCGATGATCGCCGTGACTGACCGTAATATACACTTGGCGATGACTGACCACCATTTACATTTCCATTTTGGATACCAGAAAATAATGGACTCTGAAATATAAAATTCAAACATATTACACTGACAAATGTACTTAGTATTAATAATGAGAAATACAAGGTGTGATAAAAAAATACGGCGAATAATTTCATTACAAACATAGTAAAAAGCTTACATAGAATTTGAATTAATCGTCTTCAAATTACTGTCTTTGGCTAGCGATGCACTTGCCCCAACATTGAATCCATGACGGGAAGCTTTTCTGGAAGGCTTGTTTCGAAAGGGCTTTCAAATGCTGGTTCGTGGTAATCTCAGTGTCGGGAATCATGCCAAAATTCTTTTTAGCAGGTTTTTTATTTTTGGCAAAAGCAGAAGTCACATGGTACTAAATTTGGCGAGTAAGGTGGATATGGATAGACAGGAACACTTTTCCGGCCAAAAACTTGCGAATCTTGTGGTGCAATGCGTTTTCATGGTGAAGAAGGAAGCCATTGGCCCATTTTTCAGGTCTCTTTCTTCGCAATGTTTCGCAAAATTCCAGTACCCTCTTGTAAAATTTAGAGTTTACGATGTTCCCCTTGGAATGAACTCTGATTGCACTATTCCCTCACTACTGATAAAAAACATGAGCATGACCTTGATGTTCCGACTTGCATGTTCAAGGTGAGGGGAGGAGTTATTGGTTCTTGCATTGAGAACTCTGGATGTTCATCTCAGGGTCATGTCAACTTTCATCTGCAGTTACAATTTTGGCAATGAAGTTCAGATCTGCTTGAAGATGATCCTTCAATTCTGAGACACGATTTTCATTCTGTACATCGGTAAAAAGTCTGGGAACAAATTTTGCACTCACTCGTCTCATATTGTGCAAGTTATTGGTTAAAATTCTTTGCATGGTATCGGTTAAAATGCTTTGCAAGGACCCATACTAGATGTCAAGTTCTTGGGCAAGGTCTCAAATAGTCATTCACCTGTTTGAACAAACAAGTTTGGCCACTTTTGCACGTTTTCATCTGTTTTTGAGGTGGAAGGATGTTCCGACCATTCCTCGTCTTCAACCGTCTCATTTCCGCTTTTAAATCACTCATACCACTTGTAAACAGTCATCAGAGGTACCATATTATCACCGTACACTGATTTTAACATTTCATGAGTTTCTTAGGCACTTAAAACAAAAATTTCTTTTTTGCAACTTAAAACAAAAATTAATGTTAATGCGTTGTTCGAAATCCATGATACATGACAGACATGGTAAACATGATTTAATTATATTTGATAGTGGCTCTGGAAGCTGACTGACAAGTCAGAACATGTTCAAACTTGACACTGCTTGGTTGTAGCATCAGCAATTGCTGCTATCAAAATTTGTTCAGCGTATTTGTTGATCACACATAGGTAGGCTTATTTTACAACTGTTTAAAAAAGATAATGTTTTTTAATTGAAATAAAATTTTAAATTACGATTTCATCTTAGTAAGATAATGGACTTTATTAACAGTGGCCTAAAATAGACTGATGAATTAGCATTTCCAGTATATAAAACTTGCTTAAAGATTAACATAACAACTCTTTGGTTTTTGTTTAAATATAATAAAGCTAGTTTGGTTTTTGGTGACCAAATGTCACTGTTTTAGTTTACATACTAGTATTTTAGTTTAGTTTTCTGAGGTATTACTTGTGAAATTCTTGTCATTAATAAAAGTCATGTAGATTTGATGGACTTGCAAAACTGAAACATTACTTGATTGACCCAACTCTCAAAAACAACATGAAATATTTATTAAATTGGACGACTATGTTCTTCTGCTTTAGTATAATGATTACCTTTGGACTATACTGAGTGTCGGACTCGTACCCCCGAAGAGTGCTGCTCGTAGAATGTTCTCTTTGTTCTCTCACCAGAGTTTCTGTTATTGGCGACCACTCCTTACTGCAAATAAACCAAATCAATTTATACAACATAGTTAGGACTTAACTATGGTATTTGTTAACTATGGAATCCTATTTATAACAATAACATAATGTAGTGTTCATTCATAAAACAAATATTAAATTTCCAAGAGGCTAGCAGTCAAAAAGACCATGAACAAAATGCATATGATTTAATTAAGTTACAAAACTATAAAATAGATAGTTTTATTATTGGTAATAACAGCAACCGAGGTGTAGTATGGCAGTCCGAAGGTGACATATTCTTCACGGAATTTTTTCCAAAGTTAAAAGAAGGGTATCTCTTTTTTAAATTTGTATAAATTAATATATTGATGATAAAAGGTTAATTTTATAACCTCAAAACAAATCTTATAACATATTATAGCTTACACTAGTTGTATATCAACTTCACAAGACCTTGTATTATTGATTGAAGTTGTAAACATAACCTCAAAGTATAATCTATGCTAGGTTTTGTTTAAGTATTACAGATGATTGGTGAAATCAGCTGTTTTATTAAAATGTACTTACACTCGCTTTTATAACAGTTGATCATTTAACGTTTTTTATTAGAGTGATTTTGATTTAGCTTCTTTCATGTACATTATGTTTAATTTTGATTTGTTTAGTATAATATTAGTTAATTTATGTGATACAACCTTGTGATGTTTATGCATGATAGTTTTTGTTGTTACATAAATAACTATATTATAGCTTATTTAAAAACCAATAAAACTATGTTATTACAACATTGCTTAAATTAACACAAAATTATTATTTTTTGTAAAGTTTATGTACCTACATGCATTTGGGTGCTTTATGATTATAAATGGTCCATAACTAAAATCAAGTTTTGAGAAATAAATGTTCACTAAATCAATAAATATTAAAAAGTGTTTAACTTGTTAACAGTAATAGTAGAATATCAACGGCAAGGTTAAACTTTCTGGTGATTTTTATGATATAATTTTTAACACTACCGTATTTTTATTTTGTTCACATTGGACAATCAGACATTGTAGATGGGATGATACAAATACAGACAACTATCTACAAACAAAAACTAATACAAATTAAGGATGATTTAAGACTGTTATTTAGTTTATTTTATGATTTCAGAATGTTATGAACTGCTAGCTACTGAGCATAAAACGAGACAATAAAATTCAACACATAACGTAGAGTTTTTAGAACGTACCTAGAAATTGAAGAGTTAGAGGGCCATTTACGGAGTGGTTTAAAAGTAACTCCCCTAGTGAAAGAAACAATATGTGTCATAATTAATTTAATTGAATCGTTTAAAAAAAAAAATTAAACTTATAAAAATGAAGAACAGAGTATTTAGAAATTAAGTTTTCAAATATATTTAAATTAAATATATTCATAAGCTGTAAACAAATAATTTTATTCTTCTTGCCTGATAAAATAAACAAATTGCTTCATGAAAACAAAATTTAAAAATTTCAATTAATATCATATGATTCAACATTTTAACCAAAAGTTGATTTCTGTAACGCTATTAAAAAGCCCGCTGTCTCACAGACCAGGGAATTATTGTCGTTAATAATTTATGGTTATGGCAGTCAGAAAGAAATACATAAGGCTCACTTAAAGCAGTCTTTAAAATTTTTTTAACTAGTGGCAGTTACTAGTTATTCTAAAGAATACTAACAAAAACATGGTTTCTATGTTTTCAAAGGATGTGACCGGGAGCCCTGTCTTTTTTGAGATACTATGTCTATGGCTTTGAGGTGTTTACATCTTGAATGCAGTTACTAGAGATGAAAGAAAAGAAACTGACAAAGCAGCTACCATCAGCAGAAATTTGACTGCTCATAAATAAAATGCAATGCAATGTATACAATGATTTCAATATCATCTCTGTTGTGATAGAAATTTCTGTAGCAGGGCCTAATCTTTCCCCCACTGATAACGGTTTGATATTTGTATAGGCTATAACCATCTGAACCATGTTTGCGTCACATAATAGTTTCAAAACGCTTATCTTAACAAGACCACTTCCAAATTTTACTATGAGAATTAGCCCAGGCAAACCTCTAATCAGATTGTGTGCTGGTGTTCGAACAGTTCTGGTGGGCTCTTCTAAAAGTAAGGTGCCCATATTAGTTTTTTCGCAAATTCATGGGTTGGCAGCACACACAATGTGGAATTTCAACTTCTGCTTCTATAGGCTCAATTTAGGTATCTGGAAAATTATCTTGCGGCGCCTTCAATGAATGGATCCTCCTCAATGTCTGAAGGTGACGGTTTACTAATCTTACTAGGAATCCAAAAAGTTCAGGTCAGCATCTGAAGTCATCAGTTACATCATTATCTTCCCCACTGTTGTCATTATTTTCAGCCAGCATTCTTGTAATACGGTCCAGACAGTTACACGTAATTAGATTATGTTCCCCGACCTATTGCGTTTCGAGCACCTAGACGCCCTTTGAGCTAGATGACTCAGCTATTGTGAAAAACTATGAATCTATACAAATAAGCTATCTCTACTATATAAAAAAAAAAATAAAGAACACTTGAAAGGTGAAATATTCAAAAACATATCCAAACAATAAATACTCTGAGAACAAGAAATTCTCAAGGAGACTGTCAGCTGATGGCCGCTGAGATCTGAATCTCAGCAGGATTAACATCCTTCCTTTTGAAATTTGTACTCTTTGGAATACCCCGGAAGTAAGATGGGCAAGGACTATCTTCTGGTCATCAAAGAATTGAACGGATAGAAACGAGAGAGAAGTGACCTAACTGATTTTTATTGGGAAGCTAGATCTAGAATGGCGTGAGCCATAGTGAGTTGTTTGCAACAATTATGAGAGAAATAAGAAATGTAAAACAAAAGGCTCGGTCTGTCGGACATCGACTCAGTAACACTAAGTGAAAGTTCCGCCAAGTGAGACCAACTAAGGTTTCAATATTGATCTGCCACCAAACAACAAACTGAATAAAAACGGGTTTATGTGTGGGAGATCGAGGGAGAAACATACTGGTAATGATAGGCTGTTCGGCAGATTAGGGATGCCAACACATACATACTCTAGTGCCTGTGCGACCGCGCTTTCAGTTAGAGTGTTAATACTTTTGCCTGTCGTAGTCTGTTCTAATGTGTTTCGTATTTTTATTTTAGCTGAGTTATCTGTACTAATCTGTTTGAGTTGACAACAAATCATTAGAACTTACCGTTGTGCTGTGGGACTTTTTGGTGGAAGACCAACAGCTGGTGAGTCGAACTGGTTGGAGCTGCTGTTAACATAAGGTGTGCGAGGATGTACTGGAAATGCTGGCGTTTGTGGTCGTGGACTGTTTGAATGCGGTGGACTTCCACCAGTTTCTTCGCTGGTTGAAGTTGTCCGCCACGAAGAGTAACTTTCATCCCGTAGCTGCAATGAAGACAGTTTTTATTAATATTTTAGAATTTTTTGACTTTTAGGTATCATTTAAAAGTAAAAATCTAAAATTACTGAATGTTCAATTTACAATGGTAATTAAATACTAACACAGTACCTTATAGGATATGGTTTGAGAGAAAAAAAAGATTTCTTACGTTATAACTACTTTAAGATTTCAACGAAAATTATAATTATTGATAATCTACATGAATGTACTTCAATTGCCCAAGTTATTGTGTTAAAAAAGTTAATTAAAGATTCCAGACCTGAACTTCATCTCACACGAACTACAACTGCAGAATTAATAAAATATATTTTTCCTGTTCAGTATGTTATAAACAATTACACAAAATAAACAATTTTCTAAATAATAAATGTTTGTGAATAAATGAACATGATACAAGTACCCAAATTGTAAATCAATTAATAAACAAAACACACAAATTGTGAAACACACTGTGACAAAGTGAAATGTGCAAGCAGGAAAACCATGCATTAAACATTCATGTGGAATAGTAAGTAAGGTGCTAAAAATGCTGCTTGTGGAATCCGTACACCAACAATTGACTTAAATTAGGATAATAGTAATAGGTGAATCACATTTAATTTCATGTAGATGCATTCAGGAAATGAAAAAGTTTATATTATAGCCTACCATAAGAGGTTTCTTCTAACATAATTAATTATTGTTTAATAAACAAATGTATTAGCACTTTAACTTTAATTTTGAAAATTGACAGTCATGTTTAGTGCATCTTTTTTTATTGAACATTTTTAACAAATAAATCGTAATTTGTTCAACATTTGCTCAGTACCTTATAGTCTGCTTACAAGAAGCTCTTGATTGCTTTGTATGTTTGTATATTTCTAACAGCAACTCTATGTACTTACTTTTCTTTCTCTAAGTTTTTTTATTTCGTTAGCAAAGAGTTGCTACGTTCAATTGTTTTTTAACAAATTGGATTGAAAAAGTGAATAATTTTAATGTACTATTACTTTTTCTAATTTTAAGGGACTGTATAAAAAATGATCAATGTAGTTTTCTACAATATTATTGTTGTAACCAGCGACCACATAATTAAATAGACCGGTCATGCCATAAGCCTGTACATTGTGGGAAGCTAGGTCGGCCATCTTGCGTGAGGATAGAAACGTCGAGTGCGCCTAGAGAGGAGGGAAATTTTCAGTGCGCCCTATTCATTTACACCGCGGTTTCAATAGCTGAAAATGCTCGAAAATCTTAGAAATTTGACAAACGTACAGTTCAATAGTGTGGGATGCTAATGGTGTGTTCACAATTTGAAAATAAAAATGGTTTGGCACTTTAAAAATCGAATAAATTCCAAACTTTTTATACTTTTTAATTCGTAAAATCAAAGTTGAATTGAGAGAACAATTTTTGATTTTAGGGCAGGTGCGTCATGTGAGCAAGAGAAATGTAGATCAAAAGCTACATTTTCCGAAAGTATTTTTTGAAAAAAATTAGCTATTGTAGTTTCTATCATATAACAGTTAGAACACAAGCTTCGTTTCGCGGGTAATGTGGCAACATGTAAGGCTCGCGACTTGCATCCGCCATATTCTGTGAGTATTTGACTCTAAAACTGGCTTCACTCTTGCGTTCGACTTGTCCATTCTATTTAATTCTGTGGTCACTGGTTGTAACAGTAAAATAATCGTAAATATGAACAATATATACACAGGGGGGTTTCAAAATGATTATCAGGGTTTTAACACTTTGTAGTATTTATTACATTTAACTTACAATTTTAAATAATACATCAAATGAAAGAGCAACTCAAACAGTTTTTCCTACAAGTGATCCATGTGAGTAGAATTCATCATAAGGCACACATCGAATCGGTAACTGAGTTTGTCCCTAACCTTATTGAATGTGTCAATTGTTGTAAAAACTCCTTCAATCCTATTTCTTAAGTCGGGTAGGTCAGCTGGTAGCAGAGACACATAAACATGATTCTTTATGAACCCCAAAAGGTAAAAATTCATGGCGTCAGATCGGGTGAACGTGGAGCCCTTGCAAAACAAGCTGTCATCCGGCCCCTTACAGTCAATCCAGTGGTCGGCTACAACGTCGTTTAACCAATCATGTACTGAGTTATACCAGTGAAGCAGCGCACCATCTTGCTGCCAAGTAAAGTTCTCTGGTTCAGCTTTTTCCAATTGAGGAAAAAACCATTGGAGTTGTAGCCCATCAAGATAGGGACCACCAGTTACAGTTGCTTCAGCAAAAAATAAGAAAGGTCCATAAACTATCTGCCCCAATAAGGCACTACAAATGAGTCGTCCAATTCCAAAACTTGTTATGTCCCAAAACGAAAAATTTTCAGGAAATGAAAAAAAACTCTTAAAGCTATATTAATTATAGTATTTTATTGATTCTTTTTTCATATTTTTTGTAGATTTTTATTTTATTATGTACGACTACTAATATAAATGTCACAGTTTTAGTTAATTCACAAATTAAAAATATATGTTGGACATAACGAGTTTTGGAACTAAAAAATGAACTTAACGAGTTTTGGAACATTGTCCTATGTTTACTATGCAAAAATATTAGTGGGAAAGTAAGGTTGCAAAAGGCAGTTGTTTCACAAAAAACTGTTACTTCTGACAATAAAAGAAACAATAACTATACAAATTATAAAATAATTATAAAATTTTAAAAATAAGCCGTAAAAAATCATTTAAATCAAGATAGGTGTGTCTGCAATATTCCCATAATACTACACAGACAAAATATTTTCATCTTCCTCAGGAATTTCTCCAGCATCTTCATCAGCTATATTTTCCGGGCCGTTTTCTTCTCTTTGTAAAATAATTTCTTGTTCTGTGAAAAGCTGTTTGAAGAACTGTAGATTTGCCTGCAAGTTCCACTCAGGCCCATACTGCTTTACAAGGAGAGATCTCAAGTCATTTAATTTCTCATCCTTTACTAAGACACCTTTATTAACTAATTCTGGTGCAATTTCATGCCAAGATTTCCCTTTTTTACAGATTGATAGGTCAACAGTAGTCAACACCCACATTCACATTGTACCCATTCTCTCCTTGCACTTTAATAGTAGTATTGTTATGATGCTTTGTTACGATTATTCGTTTACTCTTCATGAACTGGAAATGCCAGTTTGTTGGAGCTTTGGCAGTCCCTGGTACAGCTGCATTTTCTCCATGTTTTGGAATGTCCAAAACAGCTTTTTTCCAGTTGTGTACTTCAAAATCTGTACCTACTTTGTACACAGTTCCAACACCATTGAAAATTTCCTCATACTCTTGAGGGATAGCAATCGTTGACTTGGATGCAACCTCCTTCTCGATTCTGCCAAAAATCCGGTCTGGTGGTATGTAGGATGACCCACGATCGGGAATAGGAGGACTACTTTTTTTTACTGCTTGTGGTGCGTTTTTGGCTAGCCAAGTGCAAACAATTCCTACGACAATAGAATTCTTGTTTTTTATATTAAACTTGCCAGGTTGAGTTATCCTGGACATAACGACAAATGGAACTGAAGCATTAAAGAAATACTGAAAGGTAATAGGACTTAACGAGTTTTGGTCCAGTAATTGTAAGAAGGACATAACGTACTATGGAACAGTTTTTGAAGTGGACTTGACGAGTTCTGGAACAGTAACTAGTTTATAAAGTGATTTTTAGGTAAGAAATAACGACTTTTGGAACTGTTTGATCTCTGAAATGTGTTGCTATGGCTACCATCTATCAGTTTATGCAATAATAAAAAAAATTTTTTTGGACATAACGAGTTTTGGAATTGGGCGACTCAAATTCAATTTAGGGGAGTCTCATAGAAACTGTACCGCCTCGTGTGGATTTGTTGACCCCCCCCAGATGTGCACATTATGAGAGCATACTTTGGTGAAATGTCGAGTCATCACTGAAGACGGCATGATCCAGAACATCTTCATCGTCATCTACAACATACTGATTGTAAAGTTGGCATATAAACCGTAGTCTGTAGGCTTCAGAGTTGGTAACAACTGAAAACAATAAAGACGTAGTTGTAAAAGCGTCCCCTTAAAACTCTCCACAAATTTGTCACTGGAGAGGCTAATTCACGACTAGCCTTGCGAACTGATTTCTTGGGGCTACGAGTGAAAAACTCTCTCACTCGTTCTTGGTTGTCCCCATCTCTTCCTTTTGCAAAGACAGCCGGTGTCTTCAAATACGGGTGTTATTATCTCATGGGGGATTACATTTGAAAATAATACGGAACACACGTTGCACTGTAACTACAGATTCAGTCCGTGCAAACTGTAAAACACAAAAACTTTCTGTTCATTAGTAGCCATCTTTGCTATAATAGTAGCCCTTTCTAATAGAAGACAGAAGAAACAGTACATGCACATGCGAGTAGGTGTACCAAATAAACTGATTGAGTTGCTCTTTCATTTATTTAATGCATTATTTATAATTGTAAGTTAAATGTAATAAATACTAAAAAGCCATAAAAACCGTGTATAATGAATTTGCAACATAACCCAGTACAGTATCTAAAAACTGACACTCCTTGTAGTAGGCTACGCAATGGTTATGGTGGTGTTTACACATGTTTGACTTAATTTTTGAGATTTGTAGCCATAATATTGTTAGTGTGTGACACCGTTGATATGTTAAATATATTTATTGTAACTTAACAGTTGTATGTTAATAAGCCAGTGAAGAATAAAATGATCTTAGACAATACAAAGTTTAAAATATAAACTTATACCATATTATTAACATTTTCTTTCCTTTCTGATAATTATTAATGATTTAAAACAAACTAAAACTTGCTTAAAACTAACCACTTATATTTTTAACTAATAAGAAATTCAAAATGTGTTATTTGTTCCTTACTTTGTGTTAACACTTTCAATTGTTTTATAAAAAATTATGTTTAGAGAAATCGTTGACATTACCTTTCGAAAAAGACATCAGGGAAAAACATCATATCAACCCATTTCTCTTTTGCCGACTATTTCAGAAGTTTTTGCAAACTCCTAATAAAACGTCTCAACCCTATATTTAAAGAAAAGAGATCAGTTTGGGTTTAGAAACAAACAGGCAGCAATTGACCAAGTACATTGAATTACATATGTTATAGAAAAAGCACTTGAAGAACGGAAAGGTAGCTAATCTTTATTCCTGGATGTAGCACAGGCATTTGATAAAGTCTGGCTCTACAAATTACAAAGAGATCTTCTAAACAAATCCACCAAATACTGAAGTCATATTTGTCTGATTGTATTTTTCTGAGGCATGATTAGTAATTTTCTGGATTTAAAAATATGTCAATGAATTTATTGATATTAATTTATAAACATGAAAATAAATTGCACTTTTAAAAAGCCGTATGTCTTACTAATGGGCTTTACAATTCCTAAATAATTGTTTGGTATTCTTCACTGGCTATCAACATGTCTGTTGCTATGTAGTGTCTGACCTGATGGTGAGTTGGTGACCATGCAGAGGTAGTGCTGTTAGTAGCATCACTACCGTTACTGGGTGATGAGGATGTGGCCGCTAAAGATGCGATCAAGCAGGCCAAAGCATCGTTGTTGTTGTTGTTGCTGTTACCCACCCCATTGTTGATTCCGTTATTTAATCTCTCCTGTTCTCTTTCTGCTTCGACCATGGATAACAGCCCTGAATCCTGATTTGTTGATTGGGAGAGTCCGGAATACGTATCAGGACTCTGTTGTCCACAATATTAGTGTTAGTTGTTAATTACACAAACAGATGTAAGTCAATTATAGATTAGTTCACAAAATGCCAACAGAAATTTTGGTTATTCATTTCAAATGCAATAATATTTACGGTGGATATAAATTAAGATAGAATAGAAGTACAATCTAAATTTGTTGAGTTCGGTTGATATATTTAAGAACTAAGAGTTATTATTAATTTCCAGTTTATGCCAGACATATACAGAGTGTTCCATTAAGTCCCTTTAACCTCTTCATTATTTTCATTATTATTGAAAATAAGTTAACAAAACTTTGTATATACCATGTGTTCCATAACAGGACAATTTTTTCGACATGTATCGTACAACACTCTATGACTTTTTAGGGGCTTGGCACAATTCGAACATTTAATTAAGTCAGCTAATTCAGACATTTATCTATCACTAGAATACACAAAAATTTGTCAAGTGAGTTAATAGTACCAGAACATTGCAATAATGTTAAGCATTTCCTATACTATAGTAGTTATTAGAAAATCTCATTTAAATGTAACAAAATGGTATCCTGTCTTGGTAAGATTTTTAGATTGTATTTGAATTTTTTGAATCTAGTTATAAAAACATTGAAGAAATAACTTTTTTTTAAACAATTAGTACCTTCAACAACCTACTTATTCATAATATTAATAAATTAATAACCTATTTTGATGTTATAATACAAATATATTTTTCCAGAACTTTGATCGTCCATTACTTTGAAACGAAGCGTGATACTAAGTTCTAGTTTGTGCTGTTCTGATTTTTTTTAATAAGCTTTACAGTGGTGTAGCACATGACCTACCTTTACATTTGCAATTGTTAATCCCCTCCTCCCCACTCAAAGAGTTTCACAAATATGTCAAAAAATGTGTCCTGTTATGCAACACAAGATAGACAAAGAATTGTTCAGTTATTTTCAGAAATAACAACAAAGTGAAGAGGGTTACTGTATTATCAACTTTCTGCATATACAGGATGTTTTGTGAGAGGTTGGCTCAATTTCAGGAGGTGATTTAAAAAAAAGCCAAATTGTTCATATAGACATAGGTCCGGAAAAGCTTTGTTTTAAAGATAACCGATATTCTTTTTTTTTTTAAATAATTCATACCTAGAGAAACAATTGACCGATTGAATTCAAACTTGGCATGAAGTTTAACCTGACAATGATCTAATTTAAGAAAAAATAGGCGATTATATCCAATCATGAGTTTCAAAATGGCGGCTGTTTGAAAATTTTAAACCTTAACTACTCAAAAACCTTACAACAAATTTCAAGACACCTTTTTTTGTACGTCTTTTCATTTCCTATCGGATGATGTAACTGTCAAAATAATCAGATGAAGGGTAATAGCTAAGTTAAAGATAATAACAGTATATGTACATACAATATTGTTGCGTTTACTGTGTTGGTATAGGATGCTGGGTTAAACAAACCAATTATTACACAAAACTTAACTTTATTTGATGTTTTGACAGTTGCATCATCTGATAGAGGATTAAAAGGGCTACAAAAAAGGAGTCTTCACATTTTTGGTTAAAATTTACGGTTTTTGGATAATTTAGGTTTTCAATTTTCAAACAGCCGCCATTTTGAAACTCATGTTTGGTTATACTGTAAAAATATATTTTTTTAAATAGGTCATTGTTGGGTTAAACTTCATGCCAAGTTTGAACTCAATCATTCAAACATTACTCTAGATATGAATTGTTTTGAAAAAAAACAAAATGGCAGATATCCGGAAAACAAAGCTTTTCCAGTCCTATGTTCACATGAACAATTTAGCTTTTTTTTTGGTCGCCATCATCACTTGAAGTTGTGCCAACCTCTCGCATACCCTTTACATAAGTTATAAAGCTAGGAATGACAGAAGTTTTCACTCAAATCAACAAATTTTCCTTTCTATATTTTAAAGTAGTTTCAATCAAGCTAGCGTAAATATAAAACAGCCAACCTTAGTTAAAAATTTGTTTTCCACTGTTACTAACTTTAAATCATCATTTGACAACAATGTCAGCAGAAAATATGGAACTGGAAAATATATGTTATGTACCTTCAACATTACAATTTTATTATAACTACAACCAAGTCAAAAAAATGAGCTTTTCTTCAAATACTTGTAATCATTTTGTAAATTTAAACCGCTTGCGTTTGTTTTAATCAAATTAATTGTATTGATATCTTGAACAGAAAATGATAGTATTTTCCTGTATTGAAACTTAGTATTTGCACATGATTTTAATTTCAGCGTATTATTAAAATTTTGTTTCACTCCATGTGTGTTTGATAAATACGTCTTTACATTGTAATTGAATTGCTTTTAGCTTGTTTCAGTATTTTGAAATATTATTATTGATTTTCTATCTCCATTGTCTTTAATTGTAGGTTTCAATTGGACCCAAAAAACAACTTATGAATGATACAAAAATAAAATACACAGGGTGTTTCAGGAGGAACGGATAATATTTCAGGAATTGTAGCCTATATTATATCTATATACAATTGAAGTCTGTCTTTGATTTAAAAATATAAGCTTTTTTCTAAGCTCATATTGTTATTCTTGCATTACTAAAACCTAAACACACAGTTATAAATTTGTTGTCTGTATGTTTGACTGGGCTATCTCTAGAATGCCTGAACTGATTTTGACGAAACTTTCATTAACATATAGAGGACTCTTCTATTTTAGGCTACTTTTTATTTTTTTAAATTAAAATTCCTGTAAAAATTGGAACAAAATTGGACAAAATTAAAGAAAACATGTTTTTCGAGACAGAATTTTGCGTATGGGTGTAGTTACAGAACTGGGTCACGTTTTATTTGATTTTTCATCTCATTAACGCTCTAAAAATTTAGTATGAATTCATTTCAAAGCCATGTTGTCGCCACCCCCGCGTGTTTGACCATCATAAGGGGGAGGAGGAATATTGCGGTTACTAAAAAGCTTATAACTTCAGAATCGTTTAAGATAGAACATTGAAAAAAGCGACAACATAATCTACAAAATATGAGCTTTGAAAAAGGTTAATGAGTTTTAATTCGTATAGTTGTTGGTTTATGATAAAAGAGCATTTTTTTTGGCACATAAACAAAAATGTTGAATTAATAAGCAAAATAAATATTTTGTTTACTAAGACAATCACTAAATAAGCCAAGTATAGGAATTTAAGTAATTAAAACAGCTTAAAATTTTTGTAAAAAGCATGGTGAACAGTTAATGTGACAGAAAAGGATTAGATAGACTATGGCACTGATGATCCAGGCGCCTGCATGTAATTTTACCTGCAATAGTTTGCTTATTAATTCAATATTTTTGTTCATTTACCAATGAAAATGCTCTTACTCATAAACCAACAACTAGGCCTATATGACTTTAAACGTAATAACCTTTTGTAAAGCACATACTTTGTGGATTATATTGTCGGTTTTTCCAATAATCTAAATTAAACGGTTCTCAAGTTATAAGCGTTTTAGTAAACGGCGCTCCCGCAATATTTCCCTTCCTCTTTGTGATGCCGACCACGCTGGAGAGCGACGACATGGCTTTTCACGATCACTATAGTGCCTATAACAACGATCAGAAATAAAATTGCATGCATGATCAACCCCCTTCAGATCCTGAACTAGAAGTATTATCCGTTCTTCCTGAAACACCCTGTATATTAATTTTAATGATACCAGTTCTTAGATAGAGTTAGGGCGTTATTAATCTGTACTAATACCACTATTAGTTGGTCTCGAGGGAATGCTATCTTTTTGTTTACAAAAGTGTTCAGGTTTCATTGGGAGCACAACATTGTTGACTAGAAGCCTTATGGTGGTTAACTGAAACTGACCTAGCAATGTTGATGTGTTTCGAACACATATCAATGTTGTTGGCCCTTCAGGAATGTTGTGATCATTTTATAAAATTGTTTTTAAGATAATTAGCAAAATTCACATGTTTAATACAAAATTTTATGTTGTCTCTTATTTCTGGCATGTGAAAAAAATCTTCTTAAATAGTTTGAAAATAGTGACACCTTTTTTTTGCTTGTGTATTAATAATTTCCATTATACACAAAAAGTAGGTCTCTACTCATTTACAAAATAAAAATATATTCGAAATATGTATGACATAAGCTTTTTTTCATAATTGGTTAGGCCTATATTCTTTACAATTTATTTTCATTCTTTTTTAAAAGTAATTATTTTAAATATCCTTTTTGGACATTCCTCATTCCTCATCCGGTTTGTGTAATTAAATGTTATACTATAACTCAGTTAAAAGGAAAAGAAGAAAACCAATCAAACAAAGAATCAAAACAAAGTGCAGAAAGCAAGCAGTGTCTAGTCTGTTATAAGAAAACCATTACTGAGTTGAGACACTATGCGAATAATTTACATAGGTACATTGTTTGTGTACATAGGTATATTTTGTACACTTATTTAGCAGTAAATTGTCCAAGAAGCACTCAAACAAGTTAGATGTGTGGTGCTCTGACACAACATGTGCAATAATTTGTGCTTCAAACATTTCCAAGCAAATCTCTTAGCAGAAAATTACAAACATTGAAAGTGCTGATATTATTGTATACTTATAACCAATCACTTATACAAAACTTATTTCTAGAGGTTGTTGCAGTTATAAAATAAAATTATAAATAACTCAAGATTGTATCCGTTAATATATCAATCTAAATAAAAGCCTACAAAACTTGTAAAGAAAATCTCCTGATAAAAAAATAAAGATTTGTAAATGAAATTCCTCAAATTAAAAAAAAATGTTTGGAGGATTTAGAACCAGTAAAATTAGGGAAGTTCGTAAATGTCTTTAGAGGGAAATACTAATTTTAACTTGGAATTGCCAAATAGTTACTATTTTTTTAAAAAACAATTTAAATAATTCGATCACACAGCAGAACCGTTGAAGTGAGTTGAGCGAATTTCCAAAATTAAATTTATATGTTTTAGCGATTCAACTATTAGGAAAATCGATCTACTCCCGAAGGCGCTGAACAGTTTGCCCCTCGACTTTGTGGCCTCGGATTATGGACTGCGCTTTGCAAGTTTGCACCTTAACCTTGAACCTTCGGACTATAGATTGTTTCACTCACACCTGACGAACTCGCTTTTGGTAGGGTACTTTTATGGTGTTTTACATTTTAACTGATTTTGGGGGGAACCACATCGGGATATCCAGGGTGTCCTCGAACTCTCTGGACCCCTTTTGTGGATATGTTCATGGGATCCAGACAAACATATTTCACAATGTAAACATGGGTCTACGCTGCTTATTTTTTCGTCTGTCTGTATGTATGTGGTTTTTACAAAATACTTAATATTTTTGGAAGTAGAAAAGATATTGAGCTCAAACTTTGTACACCTATTTTTTGCGTAACCTTTTATCACTGTACAAAAAATTTGAACACTACTTCAAATAGTTTAAAAATAGCGGCCGTTTATAATTTGTAAATTTCAAATATTTCAAAAACCGTTAACTTTACGAAAAAATTACAAGAGACAAAAAAAAACTTTTTTAATGACAAATACAATGGTTTTTCTATTTCGTCTGTAGCTCATAGGATAACAGAGATATTGACAAAAAAGGGAAAATTTTATTTCTTGGTAGTTGTCAACAATACCCAGAATTACTCTAGAAACAAAATATTTTAATGCGTTTTGGGTCAAATATCGCAACAATTACTGCAGTTACTGAACAGGAACCGATTTTATTGAATTTATCTGCTAATTTTACGTAAATTAAATATAATTTTACACCTTAATTAACGCCCTACATATTTCAATAGGGATTCGTTTCTGTAGATAATCTGAAACACGGGTGAGATCTTTCGCCAGCTGTAACTCTCTAACGAAGCATTTCCGGACATATGAATAAAATGAACATTTTCATTATTTTTTGCTAGTGGAATCAGCTCAAAGAGTGCTCGAAACATTATCCAAATAACTTATTATTTTAGCTATAATAACTCTAAAATATTTTGTTTCTAGAGCAATTCTGGGTATTGTTGACAACTACCAAGAAATAAAATTTTCCTTTTTTTGTCAATATCTCTGTTATCCTTTGAGCTACAGACAAAATAAAAACAAAATTTTGTTTGTCATTCATAAGGTAAATTTTTTTGTCTCTTGTAATTTTTTCGTAAAGTAAGCGATTTTTGAGATATTTGACATTAAATATTATAAACAGCCGCCATTTTGAAAATATTTAAAATAATTTTCTAATTTTTTGTACAGTGATAAAAGGTTACGCAACAAATATGTGTACAAAGTTTGAGCTCAATATCTTTTCTACTTCAAAAAATATTAAGTATTTTGTAAAAAACACATACAGACAGACAGACGAAAAAATAAGCACCGTAGACCCATGTTTATATTATGAAATATGTTTGTCTGGATCCCAGGAACATATCCACAAAAGGGGTCCAGAGAGTTCGGGGACACCCTATATAAGGTCGTGTAAAAAAATTTGCAGAATAATGTTCTGTACCGGTATTTATTTAAGATAAAACCTAAAAAAAGTTGATTCTAGTACAAAAAAAAGAAGAAAAAAGAAAAAAGTGCTTCTGGTTGTTGGATAATGACTTCGAAAACCAACGTGTGTGTGCCAAATTGGACGTAAAATGCGGCTGTTAGAGTGCAAACACATAGCCTGTATAACATTTTTAAAGACACCTCAAAACGTGTTCTTGGAGCCATGATCGGTGCTCACTGACCACTCCCAACCTGTCTCACCATAATACCACAAGACTCGCTGCAAGATAACTCATCTTTCCTCTGAAAATTCGCTAAAAAATAGATTTGAAGACACAATCTCTCAAACTTTGAAAAATTTTGGGAGGTTTTAGAGCTAGTAAAAATGAGTTTTAGGGGAAATTCTCATAATTGCATTTTCAGATACAAAGTTTTTAATTTGATTTTGCCAACTAGTTACTATTTTTTTTAACAAATTAAAGAAGATTTAAATCTATTTTTGGTTGCTATGTTGTTCTTACTTTAAAGGATTATATCATTATGATTCAATCATAATTAAATTATAATCATACGAATATAATGAACTTTAATATTTAGATAATGTTATATTAAAAATGTGTATTTTTACTTTCTCCACCCTATAGGCTACGTAGTATATGGAGAAAGTATTGTTTTCGTAAAAATGTTCGAATTTGAATTTTCAGTTGAATTATCTGTTTTGGTGCTCCCAGAACCCCCAAAAATGGTTTAGTGTAATTATCTGTGTTGGTGCTCCCTGAACCCAAAAATATTTTTAGTGGAATTTTTTGTTTTGGTGCTCCCTGAACGCAAAAAAAGTATTTTTAGAGTGGTGTCTGTCTGTCAGTCTGTATGTATATACCACCAGAGAGGACACTATTGGTCCGATTTTCATGAAATTTGGTATGTAGGTACTAACCCCTAATATCTCCAGGCGTTTTTTTCATTTTTTGGGAATTTTTAATTTTTAAGGGTAATTTACCCCTAAAAACCCATAAAAAACGACAAAAATGCAAATTTCTCAAAAACGGCTCTAACGATTTTGATCAAATTTTCAGTATTTTATAGTGCTTAAGATGCCAAACAAAATGACACCACCCGCTTTTATGAAAACTTCGGCGTTTTATAATTATGGGGAAATGTTTAAAAATAAACAAGTTTGTGTTGTCAATCTAGCATCGCGGCGGCGGCCGCACGGGGTAGCACCACGGTAGCGAGCACGGCCAGTAATTCAAAGGTCGCGCGATCGAATACCGCCTGGGACAATAATTTTTTTATACGATTGACGTAGGAAGAATACTATTTTTTTGTTTTGTTCTAAAAAGTAGTAAATAAAATGATTAAAAACAATATTATTTTGACTACAGTAAGTTGGGAGAAAGTTTGTGTCAGTTAACTGATACCGTTGATTTTACAAACAAATGTAAAGTCACCAAACGTTTAGACTATTTTAAGACAAATCCAATGATATTTCGTTTTTAATATTTGAGACATAAATAACGGAGAAATCTCAAATTTAGGGCATAGTGGTCGAATGTAGGGATAAGGATAACCGGGTCATATGAATGGAATAGCAATAAGCAGCTGGTAATAATTAAATAAACTGTTGTTTTAATAATAAATACTGTACAAAGAACAATAAACGGTACCAGGAACTGGCACATACTTTCTCACAAACATATTTAAATTATTAAACAGATTCACTGTGACTTGTAGGGTGAGGTAGGACAGGTGATTTTTTTTATTAAAGTAGGATATTAACTAATAAATATTATTATTATTATCTAGAGAGAAAACTATTCGATCGATTTTGAACAAATTTGCACCAAACACGTCAATTAGGCCTGTATAGATGCACGAAAAAAGGTTTTGAAAATTTTTGAAAAAAGACCCCATTTATGGCCAAAAATCCCCCCAAAAATCAGTTATTATTATTATTATTAGCTAAACGACAATTTTTAGAAAGATGCGGTTTTTTGCATATGGTAGGGTACATTAAAGGCTACAAATAAGCCAAATTTTATCAAAATCGTTAGAGCCGTTTTTTTTAAATAATAACTGATTTTTTGGGGGAGTTTTGCCTAAAAGGGGGTTGTTTTTCGAAATTTTTCAAAACCGTTTTTCGTGCATCTTTACAGGCCTACTTGACATGTCTGGTGCAAATTTGTTTGAAATCGATCGAATAGTTTTGCCTCTAGCTTTGTATACATACAGACATACAGACGTACATACAAACATACATTCAGAGAAAAATACAGACAGAAATTTTGTAAAAAAAACACTTTTTTGGACTCAGGGGGTCTCAAAACGGATATTTCCACAAAAATCTCAACATTGATTTTTTTACGATCACTATACTTTTTCTATACTAGTGAGAAAGTAAAATGAAATACTAATTTATATTTGTAATTTATATAAGACACATATTATGTTATGATTATTACCTCATGAATAACCCCGTTAAGTTTCGGACAGTCGAAGCTGATAGTCGTTAGTTTCGGTATATATATGGGTTTCATATGAAGATTTTACTGTGGGGGCATATTCTGATCCGAGGCCGTCGGCCGAGTTTGTACGCTGTGAGCGAAGCGAGGTCGAGCAGCAAACTCGCAAAACGAGATTTTCCGATGCGAGTGGAACAAAGGAGCGCAAGAGTAGAAGCTGGGGGCTTAGGAGCAAACAAATTCTACTAATATATTTCGTACGAAAAAAGAACCATTTAGCACCTTTGTGTGTAGATAAATTTCCCAAACAGTTGGTTGAAACCCTAAAATATAACAATTTAATTTTGGAAATTCGCTCAAGCGGTTCAGCTGCGTGGTCGAATTATTGTTATTTCCACTTGGTGGTCGTACTCACCTTTTACTTCTGTCGAACTGTCGCTCTTAGAACAAACTGTATTGTTTCTAGGCCGAGATATGCAAAACAAACAGAAATGGCAACCCGCCAAATCGAAACGCATTAGGTTAGGCTGTAGCATGTGGGTGTCCTGCAACAATACCGTAAAAGGAATTACAGCCAATCAGAGATGGCTGTTTTATAACCTGGCTAATCTTACAAGTATGGCGTCAAAGGGCCGATTATACGGTGATGAAAAGCATTCCGCTATTTTATATTGCATTAAAATTGCTATCATAATATATTTCAACGATATGAATTTGTTACAGTACGACGTAAGATGATAAACTTAGTGTATTTAGTTTGGTCCCCTGAATGCGTAGCGTCTAATCGGTTTATAGATGAGCTGACCTGATTATCTGATTATTATTGTTAGTCATTAGAACAACAAAGAAGAAGAAGTTTTTGTAAAAAATTGAACAGCTAACCGATTACGTTATGACTCGTGGAATAGTTTTTAGATGAAAATAAAAACTACGGAAACAATTATGTTTTATTGTGGAATTGTTTAAACAACAAAGACCATTCCAAATTTAACTTTTTTGGGGCTTTTCTGCTTATATCTTGTAAATAATTGGATGAATCGCTATACTTTCAACGGAAAAGTTGTAATAAATAAAACCACCTTAAAAATCATACTTTCTAAGTCTTTGATCGGTGCATTTTTGACTGAGAAAAGTCGGAAACCACTGGAGCAGTTTCACCTTACCCCCCTTCCTCCCCATCTGTGACCCCGGACTTTCACGAAGATATCAAATCATTACTATTCATATAACAAACTGGCTGGCCCGACTCGGCTTTGCACGGATAGACAAATCAAAGTTAAATGTGTATTAACAAAAAATATATTATATCAATAAATATATTACACTATGTATTTCTTATAGGGATTTTTAGTAACTTTGACCCCCCCCCCAACCTCCCCTAAAATTTCAATTTTTTTTTAAAACACTTTCTTAGCGAGCACCTAGGGTCCTAGAGGAAGCTACATAAAAAATTTCATTCAAATCCGTTCGGTGTTTCTTTTTAGTAACTTTGATTCCCTAAACCCCCCTAAAATTTCGAATTTTTAAAAACCCTTTCTTAGTACTGACCTAGGGCCCTAGAGGAAGCTACATACCAAATTTCATTCCAATCCGTTCCATGGTTTTTTGTACTAACTTTGACCCCCAAACCTCCCCTAAAATTTCGATTTAAAAAAAAAAACTTTCTTAGCGAGCACCTATGGCCCTAGGGGAAGCTACATACCAAATTTCATTCCAATCCGTTCGATGGTTTTAGAAAAATCGTGATTTTGTATTTTTGACCCCCCCAAACCCCCCTAAAATTTCGAATTTTTGTAAACCCTTCCTTAGCAAGCATCTATGGCTCTAGAGGAAGCTACATACCAAATTCCATTCTAATCCGTTCGGTAGGTTTTGATAAATCGTGATTTAGTAACTTTGACACCCAAAAACCCCTTCTAAAATTTCGAATTTTCGGAAACCCTCTCTTAGTGCGCGTCTAGAGCCTACAAAGAGTATTAGTGCCAAATTTCACGTTTGTATGTCTCGTGGTTTTGGAGAAACTGTGATGAGTCAATGAGTCAATGGTATTTGGCTTTTATAAGTATAGGCCTAGATGTATTAAATCGGCTTATTTCAATGAATTAAATAATGTTATTTATCCCGTAAGAAAAGTCTTCGCAGCATAAAAATGTAGGGCTGTAATTAGTATTATTAGTATACATCTTCTGTAAAATTATTTGGTAGTTAGTTGCAAGACGTTTCCTTAAGGCGCACGTAAACGAGCAACATTTTACGGCAATGTGTGGTCGCCAATGATTGCCGGGCAATATTGCTCAACATCAGAATCATTTCCTGCAATATATTGCTACAGCCCAGCAATATATCCGTATGTCCCGGCTATATTGCCTGTATTGCAGCTACTGGCCGAGGGTGTTGCCGGTGATATCGTTCCCTGAGCGAAAATACGTAAATATTTCCCGGCCATGTTTAGTTGTCTGCCCTTGCTTTGAGACTTCAACAGTCAAATTTTTATAGTATAGTTTATTCTGTAGCATTGAGGTAATTTTATTTGTATTTTTTGTTATTTTTTTAGTAAAATTTAAAGTTCGTAATGAATAACTGGCCAAATGATGAAGTTATTGATTTTATAAATGCAGTTTTTTAATAAATAATTATCGAGAACTAATTATTTGCTTAAATTATGGAGTGTTTCTCGTTTATTTAAGTATGGTCGAATCCACATTGTTCTCTTTTTGTACTTCTTGTAATTTTGTTAATTGCTATGTATGCTGCACTAACAAGCGCTTCTTCAATTTCGGCCATTATTGCCACGTGTACGCGATAAATTCTTTAGCAATATCATTGTATTTGGATAACCTAATAGAACTCCGATCCAATGCAATATTTCAATCCACTGGAAATTCGACGATAGTGGCACTATCTATTGGGGAAACGACGGAAGCGGTGTGAAGCACCAATGCTACCAAGATTTCTTCCTAGCGCTACCTCGCGGCGCGATCATGCACTATTTTCCCGACAACCTTTTTTTCGGCACACAGTCCCCGTATGCATGCATGATCTATTATTCATGATCTATGGCAATACTATGGCCGAAATGTAAATTTGCCATATCTGGCTACACATTGCTCGGCCATGTTACGGCAATACATTTCCGGAAATGTTGCTGGGCTACAGTTTTCAGAATTATTGCCGGCAATGTAGCATTTTTGTTGTTCGTTTACGAGGGCCATTAAACGCGTTTCCCGGTACGCCCCCACTCCTGGGCGCCCTCTCGCAACCCTAAGCTTTAAGAAATTTAATTTAATATAAACTAATGGTAACGGAAAAATTAAAAATTTGTAAAAGGCCGAACGACTGAACAGATTTTCTGGAACCATAGCTAAGAACACTATCGATCAAGTCACGTTTAAAAAAAAAACCAAAAAAAATGTGTTGGTATGTGTATCTGTGTATCTGTCTGTGCATCGTAGCTCCCAAACGGATGAACCGACTTTGATTTAGTTGTTTTTTTTTTTTTTTAACGTGACTTGATCGAGATAGACTTTAAACTTATAACATACCTCTGTTTCCGTCGGGAGGTTAAACAATGAAAATAATTCGGACGAAAATTATGTTTTCATAAAACGTATAAAGAAGATGTGTAAATGTTTAATTACGGAACTCTTCAAAATTAAAAAAAAAACAGTTCAAATTCACGTGACATATTTTACCGTGGGAGCAGCTTCTAGGCCGACGGCTGCGATGCAAACTCGCGAAGAGAATTTGTCCTTTGAGAGCAAAGCGAAGCCTCAAACCCGACGTCGCAATTTCAATTTTTATTTCGTACAAACAGGCATCTATTCAGCGCCTTCGTGAGTAGACCAATTTCCCAAATAGTCTTTTGAAACCCTAAAACTGCCTAAAACATGTAAACTTATTTTTGGAAATTAGCTCAACTCAAGTCAGCTGTACAGCTGAGTGATCGAATTATTATTGTATAGAATTCTTTCCCTGCCATTTGATATCACTGGACAACCCAGAAACACAGACTTACAGATGAAGGTTTATTATTATCTTCAACAGTTCACCTAGCAATAGAGATCCTAAATTCTTCTTCTTAAAAATAAGAAAGTGTAGCCTATTTAACTTGTGGTTCATTTATCCAATATATATTTGTATTTTACTAAGAAACAGGACATTTGAAATTAATTAATGCTGGGATTCTGTCAACAGATCCGTTGTGAGCGGAAGTATCAGCCAACACAACAGCAATAACCTAACCTGGCTCCAGAGGCAGCAGCAGAAACTGCGCGAGCGTCGCGAAGTGCAACTGAGATCGGAACGACATCCCCACGAGACGCGACTCCTGTCGGAGCTTCGTACGGTACAGACGAGCAGCTATCGCAACCTCAGACCGTCTCAGAGGTTAGACGGTTATACCAGCGACACGACGCTCTTCGCTGACGAGGACGAAGGGGATTTCACCATACCTCTTCACATCAACACCACGGCCAACAGTCACAAAGTCACTAACGGAAGCTCGGCACCGGTTTCACCCCTTCTTCCGCACAGGACATCTTCGAGAAGAAACTATTCTACTTCCTCGTCCACGCAACACCAGTTCAACACTATAAGCAACAGTAACACGCTTGGACGGCAGAAGTCGGATTCTTCTTTTGACAGGGAGAGGCCTTTCGTAGCCGTCAAACGCTCCCACGAGCAAAATAAAAAATATAGCGAAAACTCGGTAAGTCTTCTTTCAATAAAGTAGCTGAATTCATTTGTATACTTATAAAATGAACACTCTTACCAATAAACGGTATCAGTTAACTGACACAAACTTTCTCCCAACTTAATGTAGTCAAAATAATATTGTTTTCAATCATTTTATTTATTACTTTTTAGAACAAAACAAAAAAATAATATTCTACCTACGTCAATCGTATAAAAAAATTATTGTCCAAGGCGGGATTCGATCGCGCGACCTTTGAATTACTGGCCGTGATCGCTACCATGGTGCTACCCCGTGCGGCCGCCGCCGCGATGCTAGATTGACCACATAAACTTGTTTATTTTTAAACATTTCCCCGTAATTATAAAACGCCGAAGTTTTGATAAAAGCGGGTGGTGTCATTTTGTTTGGCATCTTAAGCTCTATAAATACTGAAAATTTGATCAAAATCGTTAGAGCCGTTTTTGAGAAATTTGCATTTTTGTCGTTTTTTATGGGTTTTTAGGGGTAAATTACCCTTAAAAATTAAAAATTCCAAAAACTGAAAAAACGCCTGGAGATATTAGGGTTTAGTACCTACATACCAAATTTCATGAAAATCGGACCAATAGTGTCCTCTCTGGTCGTGTGTATACATACTGACAGACTGACAGACAGACACCACTCTAAAAACACTTTTTTGGGTTCAGGGAGCACAAAAACAAAAAATTCCACTAAAAATATTTTTGGGTTCAGGGAGCACCAACACAGATAATTACACTAAACCATTTTTTGGGGTTCTGGGAGCACCAAAACAGATAATTCAACTGAAAATTCAAATTCGAACATTGTTACGAAAACAATACTTTCTCCATATACTACGTATAGGGTGGAGAAAGTAAAAATACACATTTTTAATATAACATTATCTAAATATTAAAGTTCATTATATTCGTATGGTTATAATTTAATTATGATTGAATCATAATGATATAATCCTTTAAAGTAAGAACAACGTAGCAACCAAAAATAGATTTAAATCTTCTTTAATTTGTTAAAAAAATAGTAACTAGTTGGCAAAATCAAATTAAAAACTTTGTATCTGAAAATGCAATTATGAGAATTTCCCCTAAAACTCATTTTTACTAGCTCTAAAACCTCCCAAAATTTTTCAAAATTTGAGAGATTGTGTCTTCAAATCTATTTTTTAGCGAATTTTCATAGGAAAGATGAGCTATTTTGCAGTGAGTCTTGTGGTATTATGGTGAGACAGGTTGGGAGTGGTCAGTGAGTACCGATCATGGCTCCAAGAACACGTTTTGAGGTGTCTTTAAAAATGTTATACAGGCTATGTGTTTGCACTCTAACAGCCGCATTGTACGTCCAATTTGGTACACACGTTGGTTTTCGAAGTCATGATCCAACAACCAGAAGCACTTTTTTTTCTGTTGTACTAGAATACAACTTTTTTTAGGTTTTATCTTAAAAAAATAAATACCGGTACAGAACATTATTCTGCACATTTTTTTACACGACCTTATATATATCCCGATGTGGTTCCCCCCAAAATCAGTTAAAATATAAAACACAATAAAAGTACCCTACCAAAAGCGAGTTCGTCAGCTGTGAGCGAAACAATTCATAATCCGAAGGTACAAGGTTAAGGTGCAAACTTGCAAGCGCAGTCCATTATCCGAGGCCACAAAGTCGAGGGGCAAACTGTTCAGCGCCTTCGGGGGTAGATCGATTTTCCTAATATTTGAACCGCTAAAACATATAAATAAACTTAATTTTGGAAATTTACTCAACCACTTCAACGGTTCTGCTGCGTGATCGAATTATTTAAATTGTTTTTAAAAAAAATAGTAACTATTTGGCAATTCCAAGTTAAAATTAGTATTTCCCCCTAAAGACATTTACGAACTTCCCTAATTTTACTGGCTCTAAATCCTCCAAACATTTTTTTAAATTTGAGGAATTTCATTTACAAATCTTAATTTTTTTATCAGGAGATTTTCTTTACAAGTTTTGTAGGCTTTTATTTAGATTGATATATTAACGGATACAATCTTGAGTTATTTATAATTTTATTTTATAACTACAACAACCTCTAGAAATAAGTTTTGTATAAGTGATTGGTTATAAGTATACAATAATATCAGCACTTTCAATGTTTGTACTTTTCTGCTAAGAGATTTGCTTGGAAATGTTTGAAGCACAAATTATTGCACATGTTGTGTCAAAGCACCACACATCTAACTTGTTTGAGTGCTTCTTGAACAATTTATTGCTAAATAAGTGTACAAAATATACCTATGTACACAAACAATGTGGAATCCACATAAATTATTTGCATAGTGTCTCAATTCAGTAATGGTTTTCTTATAACAGACTAGACACTGCTTGCTTTCTGCACTTTGTTTTGATTCTTTGTTTGATTGGTTTTCTTCTTTTCCTTTTAACTGAGTTATAGTATAACATTTAATTACACAAACTGGATGAGGAATGAGGCATCGAATGTCCAAAAAGGATATTTACTATAATTAGTTTTCAAAATGAATGAAAATAAATTGAAAAGAATATGGGCCTAACCAATCACGAAAAGAGCTTATGACATACATATTTTGAATATATTTTTATTTTGTAAATGAGCAGAGGCCTACTTTTTGTGTATAATGGAAATTATTAATAGACAAGCAAAAAAAAGGTGTCACTATTTTCAAACTATTTAAGAAGATTTTTTCACATGCCAGAAATAAGAGATAACATAAAATTTTGTATTAAACATGTGAATTTTGCTAATTATCTTAAAAACAATTTTATAAAATGATCACAACATTCCTGAAGGGCCAACAACATTGATATGTGTTCGAACACATCAACATTGCTAGGTCAGTTTCAGTTAACCACCATAAGGACCATAGTCAACAATGTTGTGCTCCCAATGAAACCTGAACACTTTTGTAAACAAAAAGATAGCATTGCCTCGAGACCAACCTACTATTGGCATTAGTACAGATTAATAACGCCCTAACTCTATCTAAGAACTGGTGTCACCAAAATTAATATACAGGGTGTTTCAGGAAGAACGGATAATACTTCTAATTCAGGATCTGAAGGGGGTTGATCATGCATGCAATTTTATTTCTGATCGTTGTTATAGGCACTATAGTGATCTTCAAAAGCCATGTCGTCGCCCTCCAGCGTGGTCGACATCACAAAGGGGAAGGGAAATATTCGGGAGTGCCGTTTACTAAAACGCTTATAACTTTTTAACCGTTTAATATAGATTATTTGAAAAAGCGACTATATAATCCACAAAGTATGTACTTTACAAAAGGTTATTACGTTTAATGTCATATAGGCTTAGTTGTTGGTTTATGAGTAAGAGCATTTTCATTGGTAAATGAACAAAAATATTGAATTAATAAGCAAAGTAAAATTACATGCAGGCGCCTGATCGACGAGTATCATTAGTGCCATAGTCTATCTAATCCCTCACATTAACTGTTCACCATGCTTTTTACAAAAATTTTAAACTGTTTTAATAACTCAAATTCCTATACTTGGCTTATTTAGTGATTGTCTTAGTAAACAAAATATTTATTTTGCTTATTAATTCAACATTTTTGTTTATTTACAAAAAAAATGCTCTTTTATCATAAACCAACAACTACACGAATTTAAACTCATTAACCTTTTTCAAAGCTCATATTTTGTAGATTATGTTGTCGCTTTTTTCAATGTTCTATCTTAAACGATTCTGAAGTTATAAGCATTTTAGTAACCGCAATATTCCTCCTCCCCCTTATGATGGTCAACCACGCGGGGGTGGCGACAACATGGCTTTGAAATGAATTCATACTAAATTTTTAGAGCGTTAATTAAAGTTGTTAATTAAATAGGTTTTATGCAAAATTAGATGAAAAATGAAATAAAACGTGACCCACGTCTGTAACTACACCCATTTCTGAGATATCTGATGATATACGCAAAATTCTGTCTCAAAAAACATGTTTTCTTTAATTTTGTCCATAATTTTTACATTTTTCCAATTTTTACAGGAATTTTAATTTAAAAAATAAAAATTATGCTAAAATAGAAAAGTCCTCTACATGTTAATGAAAGTTTCGTCAAAATCAGTTCAGGCATTCTAGAGATTAGCCCAGTCAAACATACAGACAACAAATTTATAACTGTGTGTTTAGGTTTTAGTAATGCAAGAATAACAATATGAGCTTAGAAAAAAGCTTATATTTTTAAATCAAAGACAGACTTCAATTGTATATAGATATAATATAGGCTACAATTCGTGAAGTATTATCCTTTCCTCCTGAAACACCCTGTATATTTTATTTTTGTATCATTCATAAGTTGTTTTTTGGGTCCAATCGAAACCTACAATTAAAGACAAATGAGATAGAAAATTAATACTAATATTTCAAAATACTGAAACAAGCTAAAAGCAATTCAATTGTAACGTAAGGGTGTTTTTATCAAACACACATTTTGGAGTAAAACAATATTTTAATAATACGCTGAAATTAAAATCATGTGCAAATACTAAGTTTAAATAAAGGAAAATACTATCATTTTCTGTTCAAGATATCAAAACAATTAATTTGATTAAAACAAAAAAAGCAAGCGGTTTAAATTTACAAAATGATTACAAGTAATTGAAGAAAAGCTCATTTTTTTCGACTTGGTTGTAGTTGTAATAAAATTGTAATGTTCAAGGTACATAACATATATTTTCCAGTTCCATATTTTCTGCTGACATTGTTGTCAAAATGATGATTTAAAGTTAGTAACAGTGGAAAACAAAGCTAGCTTGATTGAAACTACTTTAAAATATAGAAAGGAAAATTTGTTGATTTGAGTGAAAACTTCTGTCATTCCTAGCTTTATAACTTATGTACAGGGTATGCGATAGGTTGCCACAACTTCAGGTGATGATAGCGACCAAAAAAAAAGCTAAATTGTTCATGTGAACATAGGACCGGAAAAGCTTTGTTTTCCGGATATCTGCCATTTTGGGTTTTTTTTTCAAAACAATTCATATCTAGAGTAATGTTTGAATGATTGAGTTCAAACTTGACATGAAGTTTAACCCAACAATGACCTATTTTAAGAAAAATAAGCGATTACAGTATAACCAAACATGAGTTTCAAAACGGCGGCTGTTTGAAAACCTAAATTATCCAAAAACCGTACATTTTAACAAAAAATGTGAAGACTCCTTTTTTGTAGCCCTTTTAATTTTCTATCAGACGATGTAACTGTCAAAACAATCAAATAAAGTTAAGTTATGTGTAATAATTGGTTTGTTTAACCCAGCATCCTATACCAACACAGTAAACGCAACAATATTGTATGTACATATACTGTTATTATCTTTAACTTAGCTATTACCCTTCATCCGATTATTTTGACAGTTACATCATCCGATAGGAAATGAAAAGACCTACAAAAAAAGGTGTCTTGAAATTTGTTGTAAGGTTTTTGAGTAGTTTAGGTTTGAAATTTTCAAACAGCCGCCATTTTGAAACTCAAGATTGGATATAATCGCCTATTTTTTCTTAAATTAGATCATTGTCAGGTTAAACTTCATGCCAAGTTTGAATTCAATTGGTCAAACGTTTCTCTAGGTATGAATTATTTTGTTAAAAATACAAAATAGCGGTTATCTTTAAAACAAAGCTTTTCCGGACCTATGTCTATATGAACAATTTGGCTTTTTTTAAATCACCTCCTGAAATTGAGCCAACCTCTCACAAAACACCCTGTATATTCAGAAAGTTCATAATATCCCTTTAACCCTCTTCACTTTGTTGTTATTTCTGAAAATAACTGAACAATTCTTTGTCTATCTTGTGTTGCATAACAGGACACATTTTTTAACATATGTGAAACTCTTTGAGTGGGGAGGAGAGGATTAACAATTTCAAATGTAAAGGTAGGTCATGTACTACACCACTGTAAAGCTTATTAAAAGAGAAACAGAATGGTGCAAACTAGAACTTAGTATCTCGCTTTGTTTCAAAGTAATGGGCGATCAAAGTTCTGGAAAATTATATTTGTATTATAACGTCAAAATAGGTTATTAATTTATTAATATTATGAATAAGTAGGTTGTTGAAGGTACTAATTGTTTGAAAAAAAGTTATTTCTTCAATGTTTTTATAACTAGATTCAAAAAATTCAAATACAATCTAAAAATCTTACCAAGACAGGATGCCATTTTGTTACATTTAAATGAGATTTTCTAAAAACTACTATAGTATAGGAAATGCTTAACATTATTGCAATGTTCTGGTATTATTAACACACTTGAAAATTTTTTGTATATTCTAATGACAGATAAATATTCTGAATTAGCTGACTTAATTAAATGTTCGAATTGTGCCAAGCCCCCAAAAAAGTCATAGAGTGTAGTACACGGTATATGTCGAAAAAACAGGATATATACAAAGTTGTGTTAACTTATTTTCAATAACGAAAATAATGGAGGGGTTAAAGCGACTTTATGGAACACTCTGTATATGTCTTGCATGAACTGGAAATTAATAATAACTTTTAGTTCTTAAAATATATCAACCGAACTCAAATTTAGATTGTACTCCTATTCTATCTTAATTCATATCCACCGTAAATATTATTGCATTTGAAATGAATAACCAAAATTTCTGTTGGCATTTTGTGAACTAATCTAATTGACTTACATCTGTTTGTGTAATTAACAACTAACACTAATATTGTGGACAACAGAGTCCTGATACGTATTCCGGACTCTCCCAATCAACAAATCAGGATTCAGGGCTGTTATCCATGGTCGAAGCAGAAAGAGAACAGGAGAGATTAAATAACGGAATCAACAATGGGGTGGGTAACAGCAACAACAACAACAACGATGCTTTGGCCTGTTTGATCGCATCTTTAGCGGCCACATCCTCATCACCCAGTAACGGTAGTGATGCTACTAACAGCACTACCTCTGCATGGTCACCAACTCACCATCAGGTCAGACACAGCATAACAACAGACATGTTGATAGCCAGTGAAGAATGACAAACAATTATTTAGGAATTGTAAAGCCCATTAGTAAGACATATGGCTTTTTTAAAGTGCAATTTATTTACATGTTTATAAATTAATATTAATAAATTCATTGACATATTTTTAAATCCAGAAAATTCCTAATCATGCCTCAGAAAAATACAGTCAGACAAATATGACTTCAGTATTTGGTGGAATTGTTTAGGAAGATCTCTTTGTAATTTATAGAGACTTTATCAAATGCCTGTGCTACATCCAGGAATAAAGATTAGCTACCTTTCCGTTCTTCAAGTGCTTTTTCTATAACATATGTAATTCAATGTACTTGGTCAATTGCTGCATGCTTGTTTCCAAACCCAAACTGATCTCTTTTCTTTAAATATAGAGTTGAGTCGTTTTATTAGGAGTTTGCAAAAACTTCTGAAATAGTCGGCAAAAGAGAAATGGGTTGATGTGATGTTTTTCCCTGATGTCTTTTTCGAAAGGTAATGTCAACGATTTCTCCTAAACATAATTTTTTATAAAACAATTGAAAGTGTTAACACAAAGTAAGGAACAAATAACACATTTTGAATTTCTTATTAGTTAAAAATATAAGTGGTTAGTTTTAAGCAAGTTTTAGTTTGTTTTAAATCAGTAATAATTATCAGAAAAAAAAGAAAATGTTAATAATACGGTATAAGTTTATATTTTAAAACTTCGTATTGTCTAAGATCGTTTTATTCTTCACTGGCTTATTAACATACGACTGTTAAGTTACAATAAATATATTTAACATATCAACGGTGTCACACACTAACAATATTATGGCTACAAATCTCAAAACTTAAGTCAAACATGTGTAAACACCACCATAACCATTACGTAGCCTACTACAAAGAGTGTCAGTTTTTAGATACTGTACTGGGTTATGTTGCAAATTCATACACGGTTTTTATGGCTTTTTAGTATTTATTACATTTAACTTACAATTATAAATAATGCATTAAATAAATGAAAGAGCAACTCAATCAGATTATTTGGTACATCTACGCGCATGTGCATGTACTGTTTCCTCTGTCTTCTATTAGAAAGGGCTACTAGCAAAGATGGCTACTAATGAACAGAAAGCTTTTGTGTTTTACAGTTTGCAAGGACTGAATCTGTAGTTACAGTGCAATGTTTGTTCCGTATTATTTTCAAATGTAATCCCCCATGAGATAATAACATCCGTAATTGAAGACACAGGCTGTCTTTGCAAAAGGAAGAGATGGGGACAACCAAGAACGAGTGAGAGAGTTTTTCACTCGTAGCCCCAAGAAATCAGTTCGCAAGGCTATAGTCGTGAATTAGCCTCTCCAGTGACAACTTTGTGGAGAGTTTTAAGGGGACGCTTACAACTACGTCCTTATTGTTTTCAGTTGTTACAAGCTCTGAAGCCTACAGACTATGGTTTATATGCCAACTTTACAATCAGTATGTTGTAGATGACGATGAAGATGTTCTGGATCATGCCGTCTTCAGTGATGACTCGACATTTCACCAAAGTATGCTCTCATAATGTGCACATCTGGGGGGTCAACAAATCCACACGAGTCGGTACAGTTTCTATGAGACTCCCATAAATTGAATTTGTAGTGCCTTATTGGGGCAGATAGTTTATGGACCTTTCTTATTTTTTGCTGAAGCAACTGTAATTGGTGCTTGATGGGCTACAACTTCTACGGCTCTTTCCTCAATTGGAAAAGCTGAACCACAGAAATTTATTTGGCAGCAAGATGGTGCTCTCCTTCACTGGTATAACTCAGTACTCGATTGGTTAAACGATGTAGCCGACCACTGGATTGACTGTAAGGGGCCGGATGACAGCTTGTTTTGCAAGGGCTCCACGTTCACCCGATCTGACGCCATGCAATTTTTACCTTTTGGGGTTCATAAAGAATCATTTGTATGTGCCTCTGCTACCAGCTGACCTACCCGACTTAAGAAATAGGATTGAAGGAGTTTTTGCAACAATTGACACATTGAACAAGGTTTGGGACAAACTCAGTTACCGATTCGATGTGTGCCTTATGACGAATTCTACTCACATGGATCACTTGTAGGAAAAACTGTTTGAGTTGCTCTTTCATTTGATGTATTATTTAAAATTCTAAGTTAAATGTAATAAATACTAGAAAGCCATAAAACCCTGATAATCATTTTGAAAAACCCCCTGTGTATATATTTTTTATATTTACGATTATTTTACTGTTACAACCAGCGACCACAGAATTAAATAGACTGGACAAGTCGAACACAAGAGTGAAGCCAGTTTTAGAGTCAAATACTCACAGAATATGGCGGATGCAAGTCGCGAGCCTTACATGTTGCCACATTACCCGCGAAACGAAGCTCGTGTTTAAACTGTTATATGATAGAAACTACAATAGCTAATTTTTTCAAAAAATACTTTCGGAAAATGTAGCTTTTGATCTATATTTCTCTTGCTCACATGACGCACCTGCCCTAAAATTAAAAATTTTTCTCTCAATTCAACTTTGATTTTACGAATTAAAAAGTATAAAAAGTTGGGACTTTATTCGATTTTTAAAGTGCCAAACCATTTTTATTTTCAAATTGTGAACACACCATTAGCGTGCCACACTATTAAACTGTACGTTTGTCAAATTTCTAAGATTTCCGAGCACTTTCAGCTATTGAAACCACGGTGTAAATCAATAGGGCGCACTGAAAATTTCCCTCCTCTCTAGGCCCGCTCTCGTCATTTCTATCCTCACGCAAGATGGCCGACCTAGCTTCCCACAATGTACAGGCTTACGCCATGACCAGTCCATTTAATTCTGTGGTCGCTGGTTACAACAATAATATTGTAGAAAATTACATTGATCATTTTTCATACAGTCCCTTAAAATTAGAAAAAAGTAATAGTACATTCAAATTATTCACTTTTCAATCCAATTTGTTAAAAGACAATTGAAAGTAGCACTCTTTGCTAACGAAATAAAAAAAACTTAAAAGAAAGAAAAGTAAATACATAGAATTGCTGTTAGAAATATACAAACATGCAAAGCAATCAAGAGCTTCTTGTAAGCAGACTATAGGGTACTGAGCAAATGTTGAACAAATTACGATTTATTTGTTAAAAATGTTCAATAAAAAAAGATGCACTAAACATGACTGTAAATTTTCAAAATTAAAGTTAAAGTGCTAATACATTTGTTTATTAAACAATAATTACTTATGTTAGAAGAAACCTCTTATGGTAGGCTATAATATAAACTTTTT
>JAGFPH010001309.1:198701-223237 GCA_018207615.1 Philaenus spumarius | reverse complement strand
CCGTTTAGTTCGAAAATAAACATCAAGTCCAAGCAAATGTGTAAAGCCGTTCAAACGTAACAATATGAAGTTAATTTGGAAGCCTTCCATTGTTTTTTTAGCGTCAGTCGCCAAAATTTTGCAGTTGGGACGTCAGCGTCGGTTTGCCAAAACGACTTCAACAAAACACGATTCAAAATAAACGCATCAAACGTGCGCAATCATTCCTGGTGTTATTATTAAATTTGATACTCTTGCTCTGAGCACGGTTATTAAATTTGTATAAATTAAAAAAGGAGACAGAGTAACATCTGCATCTTATTTAAAACGAAAATAAGTACATTAAATCTGCCAATTTTTGCTTTTTTTTACAAATTGTTACACGCGAACTGTATGCAACATTTTACAAGCTACCACTTTGAATTTTGCCTTTTTGCAAGTATACCATAACTGATAGAAATCTATTTTTGCAACTATACTGCAATATATACGCTAATTTAAAATGGTTAAAAAAAATACGCGAAAGCTGCGATTTTACTGAATGTAGGCTATACAATACAAAAATCTAAAAATAGCATTTTTCAGTTAAGGGCTACTCAGTTAGCTTACTCAGTTGCAAATAATTAATAAAGTTTACTATTTTTTACTACTTATATCATACGTTTATGAAAACAATAACACGGTTTTGAAAATGTATTCGGCAATCAACATCCGCATATGACAGTACTTCAAAATGAAACCAAATTTTTAAACTTATTCCACAAATTAACGGAAAAATGACTTATTCTGTAACATTGCTCTTATGGAAATCAGATTCAACATGGCGGACAGGGTAGCGCCCCTTTAAATGAAAAACACTCTCAAAGAAAATTGAGGCCTACAAACATTTAAATAATTCGATCACGAAGTTGAACCTCTGGCGTGAATTGAGCGAATTTCCAAAGTTAAGTTTATATGTTTCAGGGTTTCACCCATTTGGAAAATTGGTCTAATCACGAAGGCGCTGAATAGCTGCCTAGGTGTACGAAATATATTAGTAGAATTTGTTTACCTCACCCTCCAGCCCCTGTAAAGACGTGTAAAAAGCAAAATGTGAAGGCTAACTTCTGTATTTAGGTTTTTTTTTTTTAGATAAAACCTCAAAAACGGTTCATTTTAGTACGAAAAGTCTCAAGAAATGTTACTTCCTGTGTTGGAATTTTTTGCTGACAAACTCGTCCGAGCTACTTAGAAAACCAACGTGTGTAACAAATCGGACTTTGAATGAGGTCATTAGAGTACGAACACATATATATATATATATATATATATATATATATATATATTTATATAGACACCCCAAAACGTGTTCTGGCCACTATGATCGGAGCTCATTGACCACTCCCGACCTAAAGAGTCTTACCATCAGAGCAGCTATTGCGCCTATGGAAATTAGCTAATAATTTGTATAGTTTGTTTTTACAGTCACTGTAAGACAAAAACAAATACATGTAGGATACAATATTGAATGAGGATTACGTAGTTTTTAAAATTTGTATTATAATTTATAAAAATGTTATAAATACAAAATTGTTTTACTACTTAAAAACAACCTTCTGGGGTCAGCTGTTTCAGATAGGTTAATACAAATGTCCTACGACAACAGAGTCTCCAGAAATAGATATCAATAGGGTTGTAATCTAAAATTTAAAAAAACAAAACAAAAAGTGCCCTTATAAATATAACGATGAAATAAAACTTAAATTTCATAATTTTTTGATAATAATAAGATAATTTTCATTTTTACAAAAGTCGGACAGGTAGTCTCCAGATAAAAAAAGTACCTCCCGCTGGAGAACTACCAGGCCGATTTTAGTTTGGTTTATTTTAAATAAAAGAGAATGTTATGATGCTATTGGTATCTACTTCTGTAGATTCATTTTGACTTCGGTCTTTTTCAGCCGACCTCGGGAAGCTTTTTTTCACTAGTATGATTATAATTTGTAGGTTTATAAGTTGTATCGTTATCATAGTGCATTGAATTGAAATTTAATATTTGGAATTTGTATTTATCCAAGTTTTGGAAGCGAGTTTTATTTTACAAGGAACCATTTAGCTGGCTTTTAATAGTTAACTGGCAGACTGGCACCATTAGGCAAACCCTCAGTGTTACATGTGGGGCCAAATAATAACTGAGCTATAATATAACTGAGACGTCACTGATAACAAGATTTGTAACTTTTAGTTGTTTTACAGCTCGGTTATTGTTGTTGAATCTTGAACTTGTAACTAGACTTATTCTCTCGGGCTGTGCTAACTAACGGATCGCTTAGAGACATGACACGACGCGGTCGATATCTGATGACGAATTGGATCACTTTATAACGGCGAAGCGACTAATAGCCATTGTTGCACGGCTTTGTTTCTCCAGTCACCTGTGGGTAAACAGCTGAGTGCAGGATTGCATTGTAACAGCTGCTGTGAAACGTTATTCATAGCCATAAAAGGGCCATTTTTGGGAGAGTTTGACATTTTAAAATGGGAAGGTAGTCATGTGGTAGTTTTAATGTAAAGACTAATGAAAAAGAAAACCACGGTCAAATCCGTGTTTAAGTTATCGTCAGTCAAATGAGCGAAAGCGCAAAAGCGTGGGTAAAAATAATTAAAAGAAAAACGTACATAACAATAATTGTTTTACAACTATAAGAGTTTCCTTTTAAAATGTGATTAAAAAATACTAATTGTTATTAACGCCCTAAACTTTGTTAATTAACATGATTAGAGCAATGAAATAATTTAGTATTAACAGAAATAAAATGACTATGAAGAAGAAAAGATCCCATCACCGCAGCCCCATGGGGTTATATGGTACGATAGCCCTCATCCCCCATCCATGAAGGTTTCGGTTTGGAGATACGGGTGTCAAAAGAACACATAGCACCAATGGACGTCTTATGGGAAGTCGATGAAGCAGTTAGGAATCGAGTGCAGGAGTTCAGGAGGCCAGAACGTTCCTGAATTGTTGAACGTTCCATTTTCAAGTTGACGCTTACGTTCAAGCCCTCAAATAATCATTAAAACCTTGTTTTATTGTTTTTAATTGACCTCAACTTGAGTACCAACTTAGAAGGTACTACATTTGCGAAACGCTCGTAGAAAATAACAAAACGAAGTTATACGACAGATAAAACGGAGTAATATACTAATAGTAAATTCTCCTGTATAATATATTCAATATTTGACAGTGATTTGTTTACAAAAGATCATGAAACAATAAATAATTTCAAAATATAAAACAAATTTTCACTGGAAATTTCAAATACCATTGATAAATAATAGCTTAAATAACTTCTATAAGGAGAACAACCTAATTAGAGGTAAACATTATTTTAATGTATAAAATAAGCTGTTTTATTTTATTTAAAGATAAATGTTATTTTAATGCTTAATGTAAGCTGTTCTAGTTAGAGATAAATGTTATTTTACAGCTTAAAGTAAGTTAATATAACTAGAGATAAAAGTTATTTTAATGCTTAAAGTAAGCTGTTTTATTAGATATCAATGTTATTATAATGCTTAAAGTAAGTTTGTCTAATTAGAGATATAAGTTATTTTAATGCTTTAAAGTGAGTTTCTCTAATTAGAGCTAAATGTTATTTTAACGCTTAAAGTAAGCTGTTCTAATTAGAGATGCAATTTATTTTAATGCTTAAAGTAAGCTTTTCTAATTAAAGATGAAAGTTATTTTAATGCTTAAAGTAAGCTGTTCTAATTAAATATAAAAGTTATTTTAATGCTTAAAGTAAGCTTTTCTAATTCGAGACAAAAAAGATATTTTAATGCTTAAATTAGGTTTATCTAATTAGAGATCAAAGTTATTTAAATGCTTAAAGTAAGATTATCTAATTAGAGATATAAGTTATTTTAATGCTTAGAGTAAGCTGTTCTAATTAGAGATACAAATTATTTTGAAATATGAAATCAGCTGTTAAAGGGAGTGCAAAATTTACTATTTTACAGGCCTAAATAGATTATTACTTGATTTGAAAATTTTATTATTTATCTCTTAAGGCTCGGCTCTCCACATTCAAAACTACGATATTGGCTACCAATTTCAATGTTAAATAACCAAAACATACCTTCACTATTAAGCATATTTTTGTGCTGTTTTTGTTAAAAAACGAAAGCTGTATTTTTTTTCTTAAAGTAAAATAGATTTTGGGTGTTGATTGCTAAGGATTTTTGCAATATCTCTTTTTGCAACTGAGTAAAAAATTTATAAAGTTTACTATTTTTTACTATTCATATCATACGTTTATGAAAACAATAACACGGTTTCTGAAAATGTATTCGGCAATCAACATCCGCATATGACAGTACTTCAAAATGAAACCAAATTTTTAAATTTATTCCACGAATTAACGGAAAAAATGACTTATTCTGTAGCATTGCTCTTATGGGAATAAGATTCAATATGGCGGGCAGGGAAGCGCCCCCTTAAACTTAAGCCATACTATCTAGATTGTTATATAGAGTACATACGCAGGAAGTGCACAGAGTTCCTCCATGTTGTAGTATTTCCCAGGTCATTGTATGTGTGGATAATATTTATTAATATTTTAAATACCATATTGTTTTTGTACCTATATTATCACGTTCAAACAATGAATATATTATATTTTCTTTAGAAAAAAATGTTAATAAATCTTACAATTGGATAAAAAAATGTCGTCAGGCCAAAAAACCTAAACTTAAAGCCTGTTGCAGCTGGCAGTTTGATTTCATACAAAAATTCAAGCTATAAATGAAACGGAAAATTAAAATAAACAACCGTATTTAATAAAGAAATACATTTATTTGTTCAGGAAAGAATTGTTGACCATATGTGCAAAGTCCGTTTCTAAGTAGGCCACAAGCTGTATGTAGGATGTCCTCACGAAGCCATGACACTTTCATGTACTCCAGCTGCCAATGTTACTTCGGCTTTCTCAGTAAATATAAGGCAGTCGTCAATAACAGGCCAAGACAATGCGCTATGGCCATTGGTCACTTAGTCAGCCTCAATGTTGTTTCGGATTTTTTTTTTTACTGCTATGGTTGAAAATATGTGATTTATCTAAATCGGCTCCGACTACATTAAAAGTAAATACTTATATTATGATTGTAAAAATAAAGCGATCACGCAGATGAACAGTTTCTACGTTTTAGGTTTCTGTAAGCGCTGAATAGCTGCCTCTATGTACTAAATATACTGTATTAGTAGAATTTGTTTCCATCTCAGAATCTACCCCGGATCACGATCAGCTTCGTTCCGCTCGCAGCGGAAAAAAACGCTTTGCGAGTTTACACCTCGAGCTTGCCGCCTCGGACTTTGGAGTGCTTCGCTTCGCTCTCAGCGGACAAAATTTGCATCCCGGATGTCGGCTCGAATCAGAAGCTGCCCCACGTGGATTTTTTAAACCGATACTTTATGGTATTTTACCTTCTTATCGATTTTGGTATACCAGATGGGTTATAAGATCGTGTAAAAACAAACAAAATGTGTAGAATAATCTCAAATATTTATTTTTTCATATTTTTTTAAATAAAACCCCACCACCAGCTTCCAGCCCCGGATCAAGCGTCGTTTTGTTCCGCTTGCAGAGAAAAAGCTGGCTTTGCACCTCTACCTTACGGTCTCGGATGTGATCTGCGCTTTGCGAGTTTGCACCTATCTTGCGGCCTCAGGTCAGAATCTGCCCCCACTGTAAAATCTCTTACATGAGTAATTTTATGGTATTTTACGTCTTGACCGATTTTGGGGGAACCAGACTTGGTATAAAAAACCCAAAATATGCACAATAATCTCTTATATTTATTTTTTTAGAAAACCCCCAAAACTTTTCACTCTAGTTCGAAAAATCTTAAAGAAAACTTTTGGACTTCCGGTCAAAACACGTGATTCTGATTGTTGTTTTTTTTTAATCCGTCCGAGAGACTTAGAAAGTCAACGTTGTGTACCAAATTTGGCGAACACATAAAAAATACATAGAGTATATATATAATTTTTATTGATAACTCAAAACGTGTTCTGGGGACCATGTTCGGTGCTCATTGACCACTCCCGACCTTTGGCCTCAACATAAGAGTCACTCCTAAAACTTATCTTCGCTATGGACATTGGCTAAAAATATAATGAATACAACCTGAGCACTGTTGAAAAAATATTAAATAAAAATGTGTTAATGTAATTATAAGTAAATGAATTTATTTAAGAAAGAAATTTATGTATAATGAAGGAATAAATAAAATTTAAAATAATAATAATAAACAATGTATTGAATGTGGTAGCTCAAACTAGTTATGGATCTCCATCGTTAGCATGTACATTACCAACATAACAAAGACAATTATATTTGATTTACTTATTTCATACGATTTTACTGAATTATATTGAAAATATTGTTTAGGTCTGTATTGAAAATTGTTTGTACCTTTAAACTTGGTTTTAGATTTTGATGTAAATTTTGATTATATAATTTGGAAAACAATGTCGGTAACTGTATACACTTTTAGAGGCTTGATTTGTGAAGTTCAGATTTTCGACGTCTAATATAATTTTAACAGCAGTTAATAAGCTGACATATATTTCATTCTACTGGCATATCAATTTATGTTGTAAATAATGAGAAGTTTACTCGTAAATGTTTAATGGCTTTAAATTAATTATGACATTCGTGTTTTTGTCGTCACTAGCCTTTCATTTACAACATCGTTAAGTTATTTTTGTAGCCAATGAGAATGCTCAATGGCGAGTATGGTAATCGTTTACCTACCGCCATTCCCCGAAGCACAGGTAAAGTAATACAGGTTGAAATAATTACAGCACAGTAAAATTTCTTTGTCAGAGATCTCTATGTCTATATATACAAATGAATGTTTGTTTCTTTGTCCACTATAGACTCAAGAACTATTCAACCGATTTCGCTAATAATTCCACACTTCATCCATATCATTGCCAGAAGTGTTTAGACTTCAAAATTACTACTGTCTAAGGGGTTGAAATGGGTTTGCTACCCCTATGCAATAAATATAAATTAAACTAACTTCGTACAAGCTATAAAGTTGAAATTATGTAATATTATTTTTAAGGGATATACAAAACTATTTGCAATTTGATTCTACTTAAGATAAAGTGATGAAATGGAATAACTACTCTTACAATTAAGTAGGCCTAGTAACCTACTTATTTTTTCTATGTTCTCAAAAACTACTCAACTAATTTCACTAAAACTTTCACAATTTACACATACCAGGATCTTTTAGAGAATATGGTCACTACATTCAAATAGATTTAAATGGAGTAGCTACCAATATACAACAAAAGTAATTTCACTAAATTCTCACAAACTATAAAGCTAAAGTTATTTAATATTATGCCTAATTGATATAAAACACATTTGTAATTCGATTACTTAAATCAATGGGATGAAATGGGATACTACCCTTAAAATTAAATCAAGCAATAGCGGAGCATTACCGGGTCCGCTGTTAATATATATATAAACGAATGTTTTTTTGTCCTCTATATACTCAAAAACTATTCGACCGATTTTACTAAAAAATTCACATATTTTCCAAGTGATGTCAGGAGTGTTTAAACATGAAAATTACTACAGTCTAAAGTGTTGTATTAGGGTTGCTACCCCTATACAGTCCTATTACTTTAAATGAGAAATTCTTGTATCTATCTTTGTATCTGTAGCGGATCTCGAAAACGGCTCTAACGAATTCAAAGAAATTTTGTATTTAGGTGTAATTTTGATTTTTAAGTACACCCATAAAGTTGTATTTCGTGTTAAAACGCAATTTTTTGATAAAATCTAATTTAAAAGTTGAAAAATTTTAACATATGGTCTTATGGGTTGCCATGTTGGTTACAAAATAACAACGAAATAGTAAATAAAGCGATCAAAACAGCTGTTAAAAAACAAGCTAATTTATACTGTTTTAGCACATTGGAATTAGTATAAATTGGGCCTGATTTAACAATTTATTTTGTCAAAAAAAAGGTAAGCTTGGCAAAGATGGATAAATTCTAATAATCAATTTTGTAATATAGGCCTGGCTCATTTCTGAAACATAGTATTGAGGTTATGTTAATCCTGCAATAATTTTTACTATATTTAGGCCTGGTTTCAGAACTTTATTTGACAGAAGATAGTAGCATGTATTTGAGGTTATAATTAATCTTAATTAATATATTTAAGCCTGGTTTCATAATTTTACAAATCTAAGTACAAACGAGCCAAAGATTAACGAGATTCTTTAGCGAATTTTCCAACTGCGAGCGAAGCGAAGCAGCCATCTGAGGCCGAAGGCCGAGGCGGGGTCGGGACACGAAGCGTCCAGGGGCAGAGCCCCTAGTAATTATAAATTGAACTAACTTTCTAAAAGCTATAAAACTCAAATTGTGCAATATTATGCTTAAGTATAATATAAAAAATATATTTACAATTCGATTACTTAAGTCAAGCCAATGAAATGGTATAACTACCCTTAAAATTAAATATTCATTTATACACTTACTTTTTCTATATCCTCAAAAACTACCCGACTAATTTCACAGAAATTTTTATAATTTACTAATATTTGTACCAGAATTGTTTAGAAAATACGGCCATTCCAATCAAAGAGATTAACATTGGGTAGCTACCCATACAATAAAAATAAATTGCAGTAAGTTCCTACAAGCTATACATTGAATTTGTGTAATATTAGTGATAATAGGCCTAAAACCATTTGCAATTCGATTGTTGCCTTAAGTCAAGGCAATGAAATAGTAAACTACTCTTAAAATTAAATAATAGTTCACATGGTATAACTACCCATATAAAATAAATTACATTAACATTAAACACCCATATGTCCTGATCATAAGAATCTTATTTTAACCACAAATCATTTAAAATTATTTTTTCAATACGCTCACTAAACTGTATTTGTTAATTTAATCTAATTATATAAAAAATCAAGCAATGGCGAAGCGTTGCTGGGACCACTAGTTTACAATAATTATTACCAGTTATTGTCAGCTGATGTCGAATACACATGTTTCGGATTGGGTTCCGGGTTTGGATTCGGTCCAATCTTTGAATGAAACAAACTTGGAGTACGGCCTAATATAACACGATTGCGTTACGTAAGTCGGCACGGGGGCGGAGCGCCTCCTGGTACGAATCCAACTGACGGACGTGACCATGTGTTCTGCTGGAAGTTTCGAGATTAGGAAGAATTATGATATTTTATAGAAGAACGTTTCGTGAAGAAGATGGTTTCCTATTGAAAGTTTACAGTTGCCAATATACTATACACGAAACTCTGTGGTCCCCTTTTGTGGATTTGTTCCTGGGATAGAGACAAACATATTTCACAATATTATAAACATGGGTCTACTACTGTGCTTACTTTTTCGTCTGTCCGTCTGTGTTTTTTACAAAACAATTCACATATAGAACACAGTTCGACCGATTTAGTTCAAACTTGACATGAAGTTATAAATACCAATGATTTATTTGAAGAAAAATAAACATATATCTAATCATTCGTTTCAAAATGGCGGCTGAAAATTTCAAACCCGACTGAACAAAAAACAATACATTTTGACAAAATAAATGGTAAGACATCTTTTTGGTAGCCCTTTTAATTCCCTATCGGCTAGTATAACTGTAAAAACAATGGGATAAAGGGTAGTAGCATTGTATTTGGATAACCTAATAGAACTCCGATCCAATGCAATATTTCGTTCTACTGGAAATTCGACGATAGTGGCGCTATCTATTGGGGAAACGACGGAAGCTGTGTGAAACACCAATGCTACCAATGATTTCTCCCTAGCACCTTTCCCCAATGATTTCTCGCGACAACCTTTTTTTCGGCACACAGCCCCCGCATGGATGCATGATCTATTTTATTATTCACTAGTGGACCCGGCAATGCTTCGCTATTGCTTTATTTAATTTTAAGGGTAGTTATCAAATTTCATTCTTTTGACTTAAGTTATTGTATTGCAAATGGTGTTTATGTCAACAATTTATATAAACAATATTTTAAACAGCATATATGTAAGTAAATAGATATGTAACAACCGATGTTTGAATTGAATTATAATACAGTAAGCATTTTTCGTTGATTTTTGTTTGTGTTGTTTGGCAATCTAACCTAAAAAAGCTGTTTTGGTTTTTGAAGTATAATAACCCGATTATAAATTAGAGAAATTGGTTGCAAATAAAAGTGTTTTGGTTCATTGTAGGCCTAACCTAAAATTATGTTCAGTTTTTGATCCATAACAGTTGTTTTATTTATAATAATATGTAACAACCGATGTTTAAATTGAATTATAATATAGTAGGCCTAAGCATGTTTTATTGATTTTTGTTTGTGTTTGCTTTTAATGTGTCAATCTAATCTAAAAAGCTATTGGTTTTGAAGAATAATAAACTGATTATAAATTTGCTAAAGTTGCTATGGTAATGAATGTACACAAACATGTGTTACTAAGCATTTTATACGAACAGCTGTTTTTGAGCGCTATGGTCTTGAGTCCATACAAAAGAGGCTGTTTAGTTTTTTCCAAATTTGAAACTTTTTCGGGAAACTTTTCAAATTTTTCTCTATATAAAAACCTAGTTCGGACTATTACGAACATTTTAAAACAAAAAATTGCCAAATTGGTCCAGCAGTTCTCAATTGATGCGATTTCAAAGAAACAGCAATTCATTTTTATTATATAGATGATCTATGGTAGTAGTTAAGTCTAATAATTAGTTTGATCAACCCGGCAACCTATACCAACACAGAAAACAACAATATGGTGGGTACGTATCCTGTTATTACAAACAAATTGATAATCACATAATCACTTTGTTTTTTTGTATTTAATAATTAAAGTGGTTTGATGAACAATTTAAAATATGTGTCACATTATTTGTTTTTTTATAATTTTAATCAACTCTTGCCACTAAACCTTGTATAAATTAACAGAGGAGTAGTATGGAACAAGGGGTTTCCCCCATTGCCAAACCATATGCTCCTACCCCAGTTTTCGTAAAACCAATTGGCATAAAGTAAGGAGATTAAGCCAATAATAAAACATAAAATAATTCGAACACGCAACTGAACCGCTGACGTGAATTGAACGAATTACCAAAATTACGTTTGTATGTTTTAGGTTTTTGGAAAAAAATCTGAGGTACTTGGTTTCGTCATTTTGGATTCGGGTATCGGAGAGGGGTTTACTTTAACACCAATTTTCTCGTCTCAACGAGAGCTTTAAGATGAGGTATCAGACAATAAGGGCTACTGTTTAAGCCTTTGTCGCCTGACGGTACTTTTAAGTACCGCCCAATTTAACTGCCTTTATAAAAGGTAACAGTGGCTTTATCTACAAGTTGAGTCATGGAGGTACTTTAGAGTACCATTGCAGATCTGTAAAACATCAGGCCTACACCTAGTTTCAACAAATGCCACCAGAAAGCAGGACTTGCTTGGCTAGTGCTTGCTTTCAATTGACAATTTATATGGTGTGATTTCCCCAATTTTTTAAAACATGTTCTAGTCTTTCATTTGTCAGTATTTTGTATTAAAAGTTTAGCATATTGCTTTAAATTAATTACATAACTTAATAAGAACTGATCTAAGTTATTATTATAAACCTCTCACACATACAAATTAGACAGATTAAAACTTAAGAGCAACCAAGCAAACTTCCTATAACCGCTCCTAGATGGTACTGACAAACTATCTTTTAATTTACACGGAATATTTATACCGATAGTAAAGTAACTAAAGTTTTGTTAATTTGTCAGTTTTCTTTCATGAAGCCGTAGTCTAGTGGATAACAAAGCGTCTTTTTGATCACAAGATGCCGAGTTCGAATCTAGGCTAGGGAGACCAGATATCTAATCATATCTGTGGTTTGAGGGTAGGAGGGCGGAAGTAAAGCAAACGGTGGTTGGCTCGCTTCCACACTGACGGGATATGACTAGATATCTGGTCTCCGGGTGGGGCTGTTTTGCGTAATTTTACTAAGGTATTTATATATATATATAATTATTAATTTTAATTATTATAATATAATTAAAAATATTTTTTACCTTAGTTAACCTTAGTTAATCACAAAAATAAAGAAATATATAGTTTTTCAAATTTTATCACTTCTTGGTCGTCAAAGGGTTAAAAACGTTGACTTACGGCCCTCCCTCTTAACCGGATAAGGGGAAAATTCTATCATGCCCCTAAAAGGTGCAGAATTTGCCCAATATAACTTCCTGAAAGTTTGGAGTTACACGTGTAACGGGTTTAAAATTACGAAACTTTTGCATCACTCTGTACATGTATAGGGATATGTGTTCGCACTCTATCTTACGCATTTTAACGTCCGATTTGGTTCAAATTTGGAACAAACGAATTTCTAAGTGGCTCGGACGAGTTTGTTAGCCAAAATGATTCGTAACAGAATGAAATTGTTTGGGCTTTTATACAGGGTGTCCCGTAAGTATTGACCAAAACTTCACGAGGTTATATTATAGGTAAAAACAAACAATTTTCACCATATAATGTATAGTCCTATCTTGCTTAGTTTTCTGTCTATCTGTCTATATGTGTTTTTTAGAAAAAAATTCTATCTTAAAAATAATTTGAGATATCAAGTTGAAACTTTTTGCATTTAATGACCTTATTAGTGTGCATCTTAGATAAAAGTTTCAAAATAATATCATTTTCAGAAACAAAATGGCGGCCATTTAAAATATTAAAATCCTAATAACTTTAAAACGAGTGATGTTACAAAAAAAAAAAAAGGCAAGATACATAAAAAATAGCGCCTTTTAATACAAGCATTTTGGTACCTGGTTTATTGATCTAAGATAAGTAGTAACAGAAATAAGTAAGATTTCCCAAGATATCCGGTGGTCAGCGATTTACACTGTGCAATCAGCAGAGAGGAGGCCACATTGAACATTTGCTTCGAAATCATAATTAGGTTTTCTTACTTCTTACTTGTTGTTTCTTTAATGTCACTTGTGTTTTACAGTTCAGGTAATATTATTTGTTGCTTGTTGTGACATGAATTCTTCATCATTATTGGAAAATACATTGCAATTATGAATAAAACACAAACCTTTACTTGGGAAATCTTACTTATTTCTGTTACTACTTATCTTAGATCAATAAACCAGGTACCAAAATGCTTGTATTAAAAGGGGCTATTTTTTATGTATCTTGCCTTTTTTTTTTTGTAACATCACTCGTTTTAAAGTTATTAGGATTTTAACATTTTAAATGGCCGCCATTTTGTTTCTGTAAATGATATTATTTTGAAACTTTTATCTAAGATGCACACTAATAAGGTCATTAAATGTAAAATGTTTCAACTTGATATCTCAAATTATTTTTAAGATAGAATTTTTTTTCTAAAAAACACATACAGACAGATAGACAGAAAACTAAGCAAGATAGGACTATACATTATGTGGTGAAAATTGTTTTTTTTTACCTATAGTATAACCTCGTGAAGTTTTGGTCAATAGTTACGGGACATCCTGTATAAAACAATAAATAACTGATATTATTCCGCACATTTTGTTTTTTTGCACGTCCTTATAGCCCATCTGGTTCACCCAAAAATCGACCAAAACGTAAAATACTATAAAAGTACTCTGTTAAAATCCAAATAGGCCGACGGCTGGAATGCTTGCGAGTTCTGTTACAATCGCAGCTAAGCAGTCAATAATCCTCGGCCGCAAGATCGAGGTGCAAACTCTCAGAGTTTTTCAGCTGCGAGGAGAAGGAAGTAAAGTGAGAGCCGGGACTAAAGGCTGAGATACAAACAAATTCTACTAATATGTTTCGTACACGTAGGCAGCTATTCAGCGCCTGCGTCAGTGGTTAGCTGCGTGGTCGAACTATTTAATAAGTGAACTATTGATTGCACTAATGGGAGTAAAAACTTTTGCAGGCAGGAAAAAACTAATTTGTAAAATGTGAATAAAATTTTTAGTTATTTTGCTTCCTCTATTCTTATGTGTGAGAAAACAATGATTTCGTCGTAAATATAAAGACAGTCTAAACACTAATGGTATTAGTTTATCAAGTAACGCTCCCCAACAGAAAGATCCAAGAATAGTTCCGCCTTTGACTTGATACAATAATATTTCAGCTATCCTTTGAGTCGGTTATTAAAATAGAGCTGTTAAATATAGATCTCGGATACAAAACCTATTAGCATCTCATCGGCTGAACAAACTATTTCTGCGAATAACGATCCTTGTCGTGGTTCAATGAAGAGGTTACTCAATAATCGATCACGCAGCTGAATCGCTGACGTAAGTTTAGAGAATTTCTAAAATTAATGTCATATGTTTTAGGGTTTCAACCAACAATTTGGGAAATTGGTCTACTCACGAAGTCGTTGAATAGCTGCCTGCGCATGTGAAATATATTAGTAGAATTCGTTTGCACCTAAGCAGGGCCGGTGCAAGGGGTTTTTCCTGAACATGCGAGAGTCATTTTTGGCGCCCCCCTCTATACACAACAACCCCCTCCCCCGCCTCTCCTTATTGCAATAAAAAATGGGTACATTATCAAATGTATACCAATTGAAATTATTTAATTATATAAAATCAAATTACAATATTTTCTATATGTATAATATATATATATAGCATCGGTCTTTTTGACCTGAAATAAATGTATGATAAGATGGCTTAAAATGGTCTTTATGACTTAAAATGTTAAGTGGGGGGAAGTGGAATACTGAAAACACCAAATTAATCATATTATAATATTTTTTTTACATAATTTTAACATCAAAAGGTAACATTATAAGAATAACATTACAATATCACAAGTCAATTTTGGTAACATCATGACAACGTGATAAAGGTAAAGGGTTAGGTATAATTATTGTCAATAAGATAAGGTAACATCGGTAATTTGGTAACCTTGTAAGATTGATTTTAATGTTAAGTTTTTACATTAATATCACACCCACATACAAGAAAGAAGTTAGTATAAAATGTACGGCGGTCTCGTCTTTAGGGAGGCAAATTTTTCACTGGAATCAAAGGGCGCCGATTTTGAAAGGATGGCGCCCTATACAATACTGTTGTACCTGTACCTGACCTACATAAAGAGGCGCCAGAAGAAATAGGGCGTTTCCGCGTTTCTTTTAATTCCCGAAAAGGTCGGTCGCGTCTTTAAGAGGGCGAGTTTTTCACTGAAACCAAAGGGCGCCGATTTAAGGATGGCGCCTTAAACTGGTGTATGTGGTCTTTTTTATCAGTAAAGAGGCGACAAAAAGAAATATGGCATTTCTTTTAATTCCCGAAAAGGGCGGTCGCGTATTGAGGGGGGGGGGCGAATTTTTCACTGAAACTAAAGGGCGCCGACTCTGAAAGGATGGTGCCCTATAGCGGTATAGGTTGCCTGTCCCTAAAAAAAGCGCTAAACAGAAATAGCGAGTTTCTTTTAAAACCCATTAAGGGCGGCTACGCCTTAAGGCAAACATTTTTCGGTGCAAAAAAAATTTTCGGAAAATTTTGAAGGCGCCATGGTCTTTAATTTTTTGCCGGCGCGTCGGCGCCCCCTCCCTGGCGGCCGGCCCTGCACCTAAGCCTCCAGCTTCGAACTCACCCCTCGCTTCGTTCCACTCGCAGCGGAAAACTCAGCCGTCGGAAAAATCCCCCAAGTGGATTTGAACCGGGTACTTTTATGATATTTTTCGTTTCGATCGTTTTTGGGGAAACCAAACGAGCTAAAAGGTCGTGCAATTAAGCAAAATGTATAGAATAATAACATACATTTGTTTATTTAGATAAAAACCCTGAAAACGTTTCATTATAGTACGAAAATCTCAAAACATTTTTTATCTCCGTGATTCTGGATTTTTTGGCTAATGAACTCGTCCGAGCGACGTGGTCTACCAACGTAAGTGCCCAATTTGGTTCAAATCGGACTTAAAATGCGGCCGTTAGAGTTGGAACACATATAGCCTATTCAAACACAATGTTTAATGACACCCCAAAACGTGTTCTGGAGACCATGATCAGTGCTCATTGACAACTCCCGACCTTAGGTCTCACCATAAGGTTCACTGCAATAGCTCATCTTTCCTATGGAAATTAGCTAAAAATTAGAAATACTTGGATCAGTGCTGTAAAAGCAGTTTTTATGTTTTAAAGCATTGTCGATCTTTTTAAAATAATCTCTCTCAACATTTTGTATTACCTATTATCTTTGATTATGGACGTTCTAGATAGGCCACCTAATGCATTCTTTAGTGAGAGATTTTGAAGCACAAGTTCAAGTAGTGTCAAATGTTTCACGACAGGATGCGCTGGCTTATTCTCTCACAGTATAGTCCATAAGGTGGGATATCTGTATGTATAATCATAGATCATGTATTAGTTATCTAAATACAATGGTATAATCAAGGCTATTATATATATTCTATTAAATAAACGGTACCAGATAACTGGCATAACTGCCACATACTTTCTCCCAGTTGAAACTTTATACCTTCCCAAGAGTAGCATAGGAGGTGGTTATTTAGAATTGCAAAAGTAGGAAAATGTTACCATGGAAAATATTAGATGCATGTAACACACATCGATATTATAGGCCTACTATTATATAATAATAATATTATCCTATTAGTACTTTAAATGAGCAATTCTTGTTATTATTATTATTAAAACTATTCGATCGATTTCTAACAAATTTGCACCAAACATGTCAATTAGACCTGTATGGATGCAAGACAAAAAATTTTTAAATTTGAACCCCCTTTTTGGCCAAAAACCCCCAAAAATCAGTTATTATTATTATTATTATTACCTAAACGAGAATTTTTAGAAAGATGCGGTTTTTTGCATATGGTAGGGTACATTAAGGGCTACAAATAAGCCAAATTTTATCAAAATCGTTAGAGCCGTTTTTGAGAAATTTGGATTTTTCTCGTTTTTTTGCCATTTTTGGTGGGTAAAACCCCTTAAAAATAATAATTTTGAAAAAATGAAAAAAACGCCTGGAGATATTCCAGAACTACACGTACGTAACAAATTTCATCAAAATCAGACCGTTGGTATGGTCTCCAGCTCTGTACACATCCTAACAGACACACGGACAGACATCACAAAAAAAAAACACTTTTTTTGGGTTCAGGGAGCACCAAAACAAATAGTTCCACTAAAAATATTTTTGGATTCAGAGAGCACCAACACAGATAATTCCACTAAAAATTTCAAATTCGAAAATTTGGACGAAAACAACACTTTCTCCATATACTACGTATAGGGTGGAGAAAGTAAAAGTTAAAATGTAGGTTTAAGGCTCGGCTCCCTACATTCAAAACGGCGAAGTTGGGTACCAATTTCAATGTTAAATAACCAAAACATACCTTCACTATTAAGCATATTTTTGTGTTATTTTTGTCAAAAAACGAAAGCTGTATTTTTTTTTCTTAAAGTAAAATAGATTGTGGGTGTTGATTGCTAAGGTTTTTTGCAATATCTCTTTTTGCAACTGAGTAAAAAATTAATAAAGTTTACTATTTTTTACTATTTATATCATACGTTTAAGAAAACAATAAAACGGTTTTTGAAAATGTATTCGGCAATCAACATCCGCATATGACAGTACTTCAAAATAAAACCAAATTTTTGAATTTATTCCACGAATTAACGGGAAAAAATTACTTATTCTATATAGCATTGCTTTTATGGGAATCAGATTCAATATGGCGGACAGGGTAGCGCCCCCTTAAGTCGGATTACGTTAATTGCATCGTAAATTAATTCTGGAATAATAACACGTCTAAAATATTCAACTCCTATAAAAGTGAAAACAGTTCTAGATTTAAGTAAATATTGAGCTTGACTTGTGAGAAGATGTATTGATAGAATAAAACGTGAACACTGAATCTCACAACTAATACGTTTATTAATTCAAACGCGTTTCAACGACAAAGTCGCTATCGTCAGTGATTCTGTGTTGAAGTTTTATTCAATCAATAAGTTCTGGTTATGTTAAACAAACTTCTTATAATGCCCGGATGTTGGTTGTATTCAAGTTATAGAACTAATGCAGGCTATAATATATGCTAAATTATTTCGTTTGAGGTTAGAAATCGTTGAAAATATTTGCATTTTTACAGTCTTTTTTGTTTACTTCATTCTCGACAGCTAAAAAAACAACTCAGGCCTGCAACTTAATACTATATTGTGCTATTGGTCTGAATTATTGCTAATTTAATAGAATCGTAAAAGTTTGGGCTTCTGTTAAGTTACAAATGAAACTTACTGTCGATGAAAACTTGAGGGTTTTAAAGAGAACAATAATATAATAATTGGCCTATGATTTAAGTAGGCCTATGATTAAAATGTATGACCATTTGTTTTCCAAAATTTATTTCATGTCTTTGAGTAAAATGTGTAATTGTTGGCTGTGGACATTCAACATGATGAAAATCAATAACGCCATGGAACCAATTAGATATAGTTTGTTGGCATAAGTAGTTTACATTTTTTTTAAATATTCATTTTCAACGACTTCTAACCTCAAAACAAATCATATAGCCCGCATAAAGTATTTCTATACACATTAAACTTAATATATTTAAAATTGTCTCATGTACGAATTTAATCTGCAGGTGATTTTTCACGGGATTTACAAGTAGTACATCGTTTTTAACCGACTTCAAAAAACGGAGGAGGTTCTATGTTCGTCGGGTAGGTTTTTCTTTATTTATGTTCACCGAATTCTCGAAAACGGATTAACAGATTTGGATCATTTAAATAATTGTATTCTATTAAGGTAGATCTCGAGGAGGTCCCATATATTTTTTTTATGACGTAAGCCATATCATTTTTCAGAAAATCTTAACCGATTTAAATTGTATTCTATTAAGGTAGATCCCAAGGTGGTCATATATATTTTTGTATATTATAAGCCTACCATTTTTCAGAAAAACTATTTTTATAAAATTGTCATCAATGTATGCTTCTCATACAGTTTCTTAACCCACACTCGTTCTATTCCTACACTAAAAAATTGAATTACAGTATAAACAAACTTAAAAATAAACGGTACCAGGAACTGGCACATACTTTCTCACAAACATATTTAAGTTATTAAACAGATTCACGGTGAATTGTAGGGTGGGGTAGGAGAGGTGATTTTGTATTAAAGTTGTTTTCCCATAAAAATCCATAAAATAACGGAAAAACCAACTTTTCTCAAAACGGCTCGAACGATTTTGATTAAAATTTTACAGTTTATAGTACTTTAGGTCCCTAATAAACTGTAAAATTTTAATCAAAATCGTTAGAGCCGTTTTTGAGAAAAGTTGATTTTGCCATTATTTTAAGGGTTTTTATGGGAAAATTACCCTTAAAAATTTAAAATTCACAAAAATGAAAAAATCGCCTGGAGATACCGTGGATTAGTACCTCCATACCAAATTTCATCAAAATCCGACGACTGGTTTAGGCTCTAGGTCTGATAACATCCACACAGACACACAGACACACATACAGACACACACACAGACATCACTCCGAAAACCACTTTTTTAGGTTCAGGGGGGCCCAAAACGGATATTTCCACCAAAAACTCAAACTCGAAAATTTTGACGAATACAATACTTTCTCCATATACTATGGTATAGGGGGAGAAAGTAAAAAGAACTTAAAAAAATAACAATAAAAATACTAAAAAGTGAAAAATAAAATTGGGTTTCAATAATTAGGCAACAATAACTCTATTACGAAGTATTTATTTATATAATTATTCCGATCTCACAATTATTATAAGAACCTATTCATGTTTTATTCTAAATTAACAAATTATTATATTTACTGCAACACTATTTGAAGTCGGCGCCATTCATTTCTTAGATATACTAAAATGTGAGCAGTTTGTTTTAATTTATGAACACTCATTGGTAGGCTATACTATTAGTCTTACCACTGCCTAACTTAATTACGTTAGTAGTATAACGTTGGTAGTATAATGCTGTTGGGGAAAATCCGAATACTTATTTTACGCTGTCTCACTGCAGTTATAGTCAATGTTATGATTTTTAATTTAATATCTATATCATTTTGTTAAAATTGTTTTATATAATTTACTTATAGACCTCTTTAAATACGCACACAAATTTTAAAGGATATACCTTATTGTATGTAACACCATACAATTATTTTTCACTTTTTAATGTCTTTATTGTTATTTTTTTAAAATAAGTTTAGTTTTTAAAAGTTTGTTTACTTTAATTAATTCTAATAACATACTGTTACCGTAATCCACATGGATAAAATAAATGCCCCGGGTGAGGATCGAACTCACGACCTTAAGATTATGAGACTTACGCGCTGCCTACTGCGCTACCGAGGCGATGAATAGGGCTGTACTATTAATCTTTGTAGAACGTAATGTAATTTATTTTAACGTACAAACTACATATTTTTGCCAATCACCTTTTAGGAAATCTCCCTTCAGACAATTTATAATACAGTAGACCTAACATATAATATATATTGTGTATATAGTGTTATATTTAGTGAATTTTTACTCTCAAAATCTTAGAGCTGCAAGAATTTACGTAAAATAGTTTTTCGTTCCTCCTAGAAACTTGGCTAGTAATTGATCAACAAACCATTTTTTATTATTTAACACAAACAATAAAAGAAATAGAATAATTCGATTAGGCAACTGAACCGCTGACTAAGTTAAGTAAATTTTCAAAATTAAATTTATATGTTTTGTGGTTACAACCAACTATTTGGGAAATTGGTCTACTCACAAAGGCGCTGAATAGCTGCCTATGAGTACGACATATTATATTAGTAGAATTTGTTTGCACCCAAGCGTCTAGCTTCTACTCATGCGTTGCTACGGAGCAAAAACTCGCGTTGCGATTTTGAAACTCGACTTTGCGGTTACGGGTTGTGGACTCCTTCACTTCGCTCGCAGCGTAGGCCTCGGATCAGAAGATGCCCCTACGGTAAAATTCCCCACGTGGTTTTGAATCGGATACTTTTATGGTATTTTTCGTTTTGATCGATTTTGGGGGAATCAAGCGAGCTATAAGGTCGTGTAAAAAACTAAATGTGCAGAGTAATATGGTACATTTATTGTTTCAGTTAAAACCCTAAAACGTTCCTTTTTAATATGAAAAATATCAAAATATAGTTGCTTCCTATTGTTTGGATTTTTCGGCTAATGAATTAAGCCGAGCGACTTAGACAAACAACGTATGTACCCAATTTGGATCAAATCGGAGTTCAAATGCAGCCGTTAGTATACGAACACAATTTTAAGTGACACCCCAAAAAGTGTTCTGGGCACCATGATCGGTGCTCATTTACTACTCCCGACCTTAGGTCCCACAATAAGGGTCAGTGCAATAGTTCATCTTTCGATTCGCAAATAAATAAGTGTCTTTCTATATCTATATTGTTAAAGTGTTATGTTTTATTTATAAACAACAAATTAACACTACAGAAAGGTTATAGCCTAACATTTACTATATAGGCAACTTGTCTGCCTTCTTTGTTATAACAAATTAACTTATTGATTCTTTTGAGAAAAGACGGTAGACTTATGTTTCATTTCCAAGCTATTTAATAGTTCCACCTTAAACGACGCTTTGGTTTTCCTACTTTGACTGTTTCCTTTATTTAGTGTTCCATGAGTTTGTCTAGATCGCCAAGGGTTCCGCACCGCACCCACACGAAAGTTATATTAATAAAGCTAGTTACGAAAATAATATAATTAAATATAATCGAGCAAGACTCGTGAGAAAAAATTATTTAAAAAAATAAAATCACAGAACACAATTCTCACAAAAATACTTTTAATGCTCAAAAGCGTTTCAATGACAAAATCGTCAACTTCAGTGACATTTGAGCTACAACTAAATTGTAACTGGTTGAGCTACTATATGGTTATATAGTAGTTATAGTTATTATAATTTTGTGTCCAATATGTAATACTTAAACCATTATCAATGGGATTAAAATTATGACCTGTGTCTAATAAGTAGTTAGTAAAATTTTACTGTGTTTTACCCATCGACCACATAAGACCAATGGTTTTACCATGCTTCCAATAATATAAGTGTCCCTTTAATATTGTTTTAACAGATCTACCTGTTTGACCTATATATACACAACTGCAGTCATTGCAATTAATTTATCCAATTAGTCTTCTTTATCTTTACTATCGACTAATAGCTTACCAAGATTATTATTACAATTAACACCAGGTTTTACATCATTTGTATCACTTATTAAATGCCCTACCATACAACTAATATTGTCTACAAATTGTATTTTATAGTATGTATTTTTAATTAAATTACAAGTGAAAAAACATAGACCAAGACCGAGAGTTGAACCCGGGACCTTCACGTTTCCGTCGTGATCTCTACCAACTGAGCTACCCTGATCGCTCCAGATATTGGTCGATGTTATCTCACTTATACGGTTTTACTGCAATTATTGAATTAACAGATTGAATACCTCGTGTATACGAATTGAAAACAATCTCAATTTTTATTTCGCAGCTTACAGTGGTGTTATTATTAATATTTTTATATTATATTATAATAAAAAAATGTATAAAATATGTATTTTTGTTCTTGACATCAGGTATGAATACCACACAATTTAAAAAAAATAAAACACTATGTATTAATTCTATTACAAAAACCATTATTAAGAGCGAAATTTTTTCATTGAAGGAAAATACTGTACACAGTAAGTCGTAAAACATTTGTAATTTTTACTTATCCTTATATATTATTTCTCAAAGGTACTTTTTTGTCGCTAAGCGATATCTCCCTTAATTCTTCATCAAAATTATTTATTCAAGCATCATTTTAAAGCTTATGTTCCCCGCTATTGACGAAAAATTAACAGATTAAATTTCATGTTTTTGTTACAAAAATGTATTAAAAAAACTTGTATATTATACTTCATATGGTTCCCAATGAAAGGCGCCATCTATTAACAATCTGTTTAACTAACATAACAGCTGTTAGTTAAATTGTTTACATTCTATATGCACGTGCATTCTATCACACAAATCAATCAAATTATACCGTCGTAAATAATTAAACGTAATTTTCTTAATTAAATCAGGTAATTACTCCTAACATGCGAAATATACGCACGGGTCAGCTACTTTTTCATAAAATGAATTAAATTTTAGTTTTTAACTAACGCCATATATTTTTCAGTAACGGTTAATGCGGGGAATCTAAAACACCTGGCCTTAGTCTTTAACGAAGCTATTTCCGGACCTATGTTTATAATGTGCAATTTTTTCATTTTGTGTGGTAATGATATCAGCTCAGAAGGTGCTCGGAACGAATCACAGATAAGAGTTATCTGAACTCCTATTTCTAGATTTTCATTACTTTAGATTTTCTAATTTTTAATATTTTCCAAAATAATTCAATATGAGCCAGTTTTCTGTTTTTCTCAGTGAAAACTCACAAAGTGAACCTTTCCATAACGCTGAGTGAATCGTTTTGCAGCTTTCCTTTTTTTAAAAGTAATTTCGTTTTCCATTATATTTTAATGTACTGAAGAGACTCATTCCAAATTTATCAATATCGTGCAGTAGACATTTAGAAATAAACGTTACTAAACAATATCTTTCGTTAAAAAAATACAAGGTTATTCACTCTAAAAAAGTGTTTTGGCCGCAACTAACATGAATTGCAATAAAATAACAAATATATTATTATAACATCTTTATAAAAAATGATTGTTTATTTGTTCCATATAGACTCAAACACTATTCAACCGAGTTCAATAAAAAATTCACATTTTATCCATATTAATGCCAGGAATGTTTAGACATTAGCCTACAATTACAAAGGTCTATCATTAAGACATCTAAAAAATCTCAAACTTTCATACATGTACAGCTTAGAGTTCCAGAAAAAACTTGTCATTCCACGTGAAACGATTTAAAGTTAAAAAAAGTAAGCGACAACTCTACAACAATCAGATTTTATCGTGTTAAACCTTGAGCCTCTCTGACTAAATGCTGCCAAAAACGTTACAAGATGTCCGCTCGTTTAACTTTTGGGCACACTGGTTTCACCAAAATACACAGCAGCGAAAGAGATCTTTGCTAACCACAATTTATTGTTTAATAATACCAGAATATCAAGTTTGTAGCAGAGACAGTTCTGGCAGCTTTTCAAAATTTGGAGACTGTCCAGCCGCGCGGCGCGGTTGATTTCGTCGAACGCTTGTTTACAAAATAATTATACATTAACAATAGCGTGTGTGACATTTTAAACTGGTGGCCAATCTGCGATTAATGTATATTAATTCTGCGTCATGTGTTAGTGGAACGAGTCGCTGTTGCAATTATTTACACCGTCACTTTTTATTTCTGTCTTATCATTTAGAGCTAGTTTAGAAGAAAGCCGATGTTTCCGGATCATTTTATATCGAAACACGAAGAATTAAAACAATTATAAGGATTATAAAACTGTAGGCCTATTTGTTCAAATTGTT
>JAGFPH010001309.1:179416-195580 GCA_018207615.1 Philaenus spumarius | reverse complement strand
CCCCCCCCCCCCCAAATCCACTTAAAGTTTCGAATTTTTTTAAACCCTTTTTTAGCGAGTACCTAGGGCCCTAGAGGAAGCTACATACCAAATTTCATTCCAATCCATTCTATGGTTTTTTGTAGTAACTTTGACCCCCCCCAAACCTCCCCCAAACCTCCCCTAAAATTTCGAATTTTTTTAAAACTTTGTTAGCGAGCACCTATGGCCCTAGGGGAAGCTACACACCAAATTTCATTCCAACCCGTTCCATGGTTTTAGAGAAATCGCGATTTTGTTAATTTCATCCCCCCAAACCCCCCTAAAACTTTGAATTTTTTTAAACCCTTTCAAAGCGAGCATCTATGGCCCTAGAGGAAGGCTACATACCAAATTTCGTTCCAATCCGTTTGGTAGGTTTTGATAAATCGTGATTTAGTAACTTTGACCCCCCAAAACCAACCCTAAAATTTCGAATTTTCGGAAACACTTTCTTAGTGCGCGTATAGAGCCTATAAAGAGTATTAGTGCCAAATTTCATGTTTGTATGCCTCGTGGTTTTGGAGAAACTGTGATGAGTCAGTGAGTCAATGAGTTAATGGCTTTTATAAGTATAGATTATGTTTACAAACTGAAAACATAATGTGACTACAGACTGTAAGCAATGAATACAGGTAAATACTCCAGGTGAATGTTTTTAGGGTTGCAATTATTTGTTTTACAAAAGAAAGTAAAATAAAACTAAAAAAAACAAAAATATACAAAAATCCAACAAAAATAAGCAGCTTAACCTTAGTTGATTTTAAACAAAGCAAAATGATTGTAAACACTATAATAATTTTGCCAGTCCAAAACCTGGATAAAGTGTAATTTGAATTAGAATATTTACTCGTATGTATATTAGTGAGATTGGTGTCAGACCCAATTCAGGTAGCTGGCCCCAAAAGTGCAACGAGTTGTCCGTGTAATCAAATGTACGGTATTCGTTTTGCTCTACTAAATTGGAGTTTGGTATAAAAAATGGATTCAAATTTGAAGGATCTGGGTCTAAGTAGATATTGTAGATATTATATCCCAATCGGTATATTTGGTGATAGTGTTAAATACATGATATTAATACTAGTAAATACTATTTACTATTAAGTTGATGCAAAAGTAATAAATATTTTAATAACATTAAATAGATAAGTTCACTTATCGGTTACATCAATGTAGTAACTGTAATTAGGTATTAGGCTGTAGTTTTCTATGCAGTATGTTATAACATATTGAAACAATCACTTCACAACGTTATATAATCTATTGTCTACTACTTGAAATATATATTTCATAGTATTATAGTTTAAAGAACTGATGTTTTGTAGTATTATTTGCAAATAAAAACGATGACTTCGGTTACATAAGAATTATATCTGCAAACAAATGACGTGGCAAAAACAAACCAAAAAAATAGTAACGTATCAAATATCTCCAAAACAAATAAAAAACCAAGTACCGAATTACCTCAGGAAAAAAAACATTCCAAAACAAAGATTTTATGTTCAAGCGATTCCAGTCAAGGACAGAAAGGCGAGTCTGGCAGCGTTTTAGCTGCGATACAGTTTTATAGCAGAATAATACAATCAACTCGGATTTGTCTGGCCGTGGTCACGTGACGAAGCCAATATCAACAGGTTGTCGAGTCCGAGATGGTACGGGGAAGTTTATGTACGACACGCAGAAGGTCGGCGGACAAGGCAAGCGAGGTCCTTACCTGAGTTATGGTAATGTCCTCGAAGCGCTCTACCAGAAGAGAAGAAACACGTAGCCGGAGAAATACCCAGATTACGCAATTTTCGCGACTACTTCAGCCTTTGTTACTAGGAAGCGGTTTTGTTTTGTAATCTGTTCTTGATTTGGGAGGCAATTTCCGACTGAATGAATCGGAAATAATTCGTGGAAACCTAGAGTGAACCATGATCAAAAATTTAGTCAACTAGAACAGTATAATATTGTAAAAAAATCTAGATGTTCCCTTATAATATTAACACAAAAACTTCTCTTTGTTAAACTACATTTTAGGTGTATTTCAGGTAATAAATCGGATAAACTTCCAGATCTAAATGAATCGAAATTACAAAATATTACCTTATTTAAAAATAATTTTACGTATATTTTCTGAGATGAATTTGTTAATTTTTACTTTCTCCACCCTATTCGTAGTATATGGAGAAAGTATTGTTTTCGTAAAAATGTTCGAATTTGAATTTTCAGTTGAATTATCTGTTTTGGTGCTCCCAGAACCCCAAAAAATTGTTTAGTGCAATTATCTGTGTTGGTGCTCCCTGAACCCAAAAATATTTTTAGTAAAATTTTTTGTTTTGGTGCTTCCTGAACCCAAAAAAATGTTTTTAGAGTGGTGTCTGTCTGTCAGTCTGTCTGTATGTATACACGACCAGAGAGGACACTATTGGTCCGATTTTCATGAAATTTGGTATGTAGGTAGGCCTACTAAACCCTAATATCTCCAGGCGTTTTTTTCATTTTTTGGAATTTTTAAGGGTAATTTACCTCTAAAAACCCATAAAAAACGACAAAAATGCAAATTTCTCAAAAACGGCTCTAACGATTTTGATCAAATTTTCAGTATTTATAGTGCTTAAGATGCCAAACAAAATGACACCACCCGCTTTTATCAAAACTTCGGCGTTTTATAATTATGGGGAAATGTTTAAAAATAAACAAGTTTGTGTTGTCAATCTAGCATCGCGGCAGCGGCCGCACGGGGTAGCACCACGGTAGCGAGCACGACCAGTCGCGCGATCGAATCCCGCCTGGGACAATAATTTTTTATACGATTGACGTAGGTAGAATATTATTTTTTTGTTTTGTTCTAAAAAGTAGTAAATAAAATGATTAAAAACGATATTATTTTGACTACAGTAAGTTGGGAGAAAGTTTGTGTCAGTTAACTGATACCGTTTATTATTTAACGAGTTCTTTTGTTGACATTATTTTGTATAGAAAGAATAGAATAATTTGATCACCGCTGACGTGAGTTAAACGAATTTAAAAAATTAAGTTTATATATTCTAGATTTTCAACCAAATCGGTCTACTCACGAAGGAGCTGAATAGCTGCCTCCGTGTACGAAATATATCAGTAGAATTTGTTTGCACCTAAGCCTCCAGCTCATGCGCTCTTTCGTTCCGCTCGCAGATTAAAAACTCGCTATGCTAGTTTAACCTCGACCTTGAGGCCTCGGATTATTGAATGCTTCGCTTCGCTCGCTCGCAACGGATGTCACCCTCGTATCTGAAGCTGAATCGGTATTAGATGAACCAGGGCTATTAGGTCGTGTACGAAAACAAAACGTGCAGCATAATCTCCTACGTTTATTTTTGTTTAATTATCTTTCAAATAAAAGTAATTTCATTAAATTTGGATAATTAATGACGAAAAACTATGCTTTATTGTGGAAGCATGTACGCGGCGAATTTGTGATCTTACTCGCGTGTTTAACCTGCACTCTAGTGGGTATCACATCAACTTGCTCGTGGAGAAATACTATACAAATAATAAATTCGTTAATTTTGAATTTATGAGAGAAAACTGTGTTTAATAATAGCATAGTAGTCACTTATGCGCATTTCAGTACGTTTACAGTCAGGGTTACGTCTCTAACCCTCTAGTTTCACGCTTTATGAAACTGCCCTATATTTGCTAGCGGAAGAATGACCCTACAATGATTCAGCTTTGATCAACCGATTGGCGAATTGTTTTTATTCCAACTTTGGGCCATGATTAAATAATGACAAAACAGACACGGCGTTAATAACTTTATTTCGCGAACCAATCAACCGAACATTTAATTGCGTACAACTCGTTTTACGGCCACGAGAATTCGCCGCGATACTTCGGATTTTAACCCGGTGCCGTCGAAAACCCAATTTACCGCAACAAAACATGCCCATTTTTAGAACGCGGAGAACTGGTTTCTGCAGTTTGTTTGTGTTTACAAATTGATTTGGGTCCAGACATACACGAGGGCAACACAATGTTTTAGAAGGCGTACACGGATTAGAGTTTGGTTCCGTAACACGGATGATTGGGAACATTTCCACTGACAACACGTTTATCGTTTAATTAATTGATCTTAAGCCTCTTCCGCATCTGCGGTAAATTGAGTACTTAAATAATTTACTTGTAATGTCCTATTCTTTTTGAAGTGAAAACTTCTATAGGCGCTCCGAGCACTTTATTGATAAGGTAAAATATACGAACCCTCGATTACGCGCTTAAAGTGAGACGCTTTGCGTTTTCGATTTCGTCGACGATTTCTTCTTCTTCATTGTTTTACACACTTCTAATGTAAACCAGATGTGTAATGTAACATCTGATCCTAAAAGAAGAAGAAATGGACGAAATAAAATAGGCGGTGGTAAATTCAAAGGCTTAAACTCAATAGCAGTATGAGTTTAGTCACGCTACCGACTACCGATGAAATGGACATTGTGCTTCCTTATTTGTAAGTTATGTTAAAATATATGACTTGGTAGTACCTCTGAAATGGACATTGCACTTTCTATTGTAAGTTGTGTTCAATTAGCGTACTTGGTGATACCTCTAAAATGATCAAATTTCAGATTAAACCAATATAACCAAGGATGTATATTCACGACAGTTTTCACTTGTGTCGGCAGTCCCAAGACTGCCTTTTACTTTCTCCCCCTATACCATAGTATATGGAGAAAGTATTGTATTCGTCAAAATTTTCGAGTTTGATTTTTTGGTGGAAATATCCGTTTTGGGTCCCCCTGCACCTAAAAAAGTGGTTTTCGGAGTGATGTCTGTGTGTGTGTCTGTATGTGTGTCTGTGTGTCTGTGTGTCTGTGTGGATGTTATCAGACCTAGAGCCTAAACCAGTCGTCCGATTTTGATGAAATTTGGTATGGAGGTACTAATCCACGGTATCTCCAGGCGTTTTTTTCATTTTTGTGAATTTTTAATTTTTAAGGGTAATTTTCCCATAAAAACCCATAAAATAACGGAAAAATTAACTTTTCTCAAAAACGGCTCTAACGATTTTGATTAAAATTTTATAGTTTATTAGGGACCTAAAGTACTATAAACTGTAAAATTTTAATCAAAATCGTTCGAGCCGTTTTTGAGAAAAGTTGATTTTTCCTTTATTTTATGGATTTTTATGGGAAAATGACTGTTAAAAATAAAAAAAATCACATTAAATTGGTAATAGTATTTTTTTATTAAGTTTCTATAATGCGGGAGAAAGTATGTGTCAGTTTCCTGATACCGTTTATTTTGAAATATCCTTATAATACTTTAAATGAGCAATTCTTGTATCTTTGTATCTGTAGCGGATCTCGAAACCGGCTCTAACGAATTCAAAGAAATGTTTTATTTAGGTGTAGTTTTGATTATTAAGTACACCCAAAAGCGCAATTTTTTGAGAAAATTTAATTTAAAAGTTGAACAATTTTAACACAGGGTCTTATTTATTGCCATGTTGGTTACAAAATAACAACAAAATAGTAGGTAAATAAAGCGATCAAAACAGCTGTTCATAAACATGCCAATTTATACTGTTTTAGCACGTTGGAAATATAGTGGAATAGAACTGAGATTGAGCATTATCAAAAATCAGCTGTTCATTGGCTAGTTTTTAATTACTACTAAAAAACAAGCTAATTTATACTGTTTTAGCACGTTGGAATTAGAATAAATTGGGCCTGATTTAACAATTTGTTTTGTCAAAAAAAAGGTAAACTTGGCAAAGATGGATAAATTCTAATAGTCAATTTTGTAATATAAGCCTGGCTCATTTCTGAAACATAGTATTGAGGTTATGTTAATCATGCAATAATTTTTACTATTTTACTATATTTAGGCCTGGTTTCAAAAACTTTAGTTGACAGAAGATAGTAGAACTAGGACTAAAATCGAAATGAAAGCCTCTCTCGTTTCTAAAGCATGTATTTGAGGTTATAATTAATCTTGTAATTACTGTTAATATATTTAAGCCTGGTTTCATAATTTTACAAACCTATGTAAAAACGAGCCAAAGATTAACGAGATTCTCTAGCGAATTTTCCAACTGCGAGCGAAGCGTCCAGGGGCAGAGCCCATAATAATCAAATAATATCTTTATATATAATACGTGAAGCCGTTTTTTGTAAACACAACTCCTCCCTTATTTCTGGACCAATTTTAATGTTTGAGGTTTCAAAAAATTCGTCTCATTTCGTAGTTTTGCAATAAGGTTTTAGATGTCAAAAATTCTTATCTGGCGTGAGCTAATCTCAAAGGTCGGGTTTTCCCCATAAGATTGACATGGAAAATATTTAAAAACCATTTCTATACAAAACAGCTGTTTATAATAAGAAACAAACTAATCCAGCTGATTTCGTGGATGTAAATAACGATGATTACAGTATTCAGAAGGTTATATAAACATTTTAATACAAAACAGCTGTTTATAATAAGAAACTAACTAATACAGCTGCTTTGTGTATGTAAATATTGATTTTTATAAGGGAGGAAATGAATTATTTATTCAAATTATAAAATTTACAAACTAATTTGTTTTGAACATTTAACATTATTTACCATCTTAGTTTTGAGGTTATTATTTATAACTTTTTTGTTAGGTTTTTGATTAAGTGTAGACTTGAGCCTTACTGGTTCTTTTAACCTTTATTATTACTGCTGTTATAAAATATAAGAAATAATTTGATTTGAACATTTAACATTATTTACCATCTTAGTTTTGAGGTTATTATTAATCCTACACTTTTATTAATAAAACATATGTTTTTAGAAGGTCGCACCGGGGGTCGGCGTGCGGAGCAAGCAAGGGTCTCCCCTAGTTATTGTTTTAATATTATTCTTTATTGAATTCATAAGCGACAATTTCACGTAACAATATTAAAATTGTAACAGCTGAACGATGTTGAAAATAAATATTGATTTCCTAATATCTCGGACTTTTACTTAAACTGGTGAGCCAATCGGAAATTTTTTCCAATGTACGGCCTTTTACATTACTCACGCATAACCTTTATAAATTATCTGAAACACACAATTTCGTTTAATTCTGCCGCGTATTTGAGATTGTTTTATTTTACAAAGTCGAAATATCCCGCTTATTAGTAGACACATCGGGCTAAGATTAAGATGAACTGGAAGTTGAGCGCCTTCCCTCTAAAAATAACTCACGTATCTGACACTTTAGGGACTATGTTTCCTGCGCCTCGCCTTCCGGAACTTTGTCTATCCATTGATCGCTTCCGCCAGACCGTGAAATAAGAACACGGACTGTAATAAACATAAAATGTTTTAGCGTTTCTCTCAGGGTTCTGTCACTAATTAACTTCGTACTGTATTTAAATACCGAATTTGGAAGCAATAGGGCTTTGATTAGTGAATCTATAAAAAACAGATTCCAAACTTCAACGAATCACTGATGACAGTAATTGACAGTAAAATTGACCAACAATTATAATTTTTCAATGTTTAAAGTTTTCTTTCTGTTTTGTTTGTTTTAAGCTGAATTAAAGTACAAATAGTAATAAATAGGCCAGTCGGTAGAGGTCATTTTAGACCAAAAGTTCCAGTAATTTACAATACGGCTGATTTTGTTTTATAAGTACATTCAAGTATGTAGATTAACATTAAAAAAAGTTTACCATTCTATCGATTTCCCAAAGTCGAAAAAAAATCGATTATCATTTATTTTTCGATTATCCTTAATATTTCAAGCTGGGATGAAGATAGAGAAAAATAAAAAATACCAACGTGTAGGGGAGGTGTTTTTCAACAAAAAAGGTCATATGTATTTATTTCGTCCGAGCAACGGTTTGTCTGGAAAAAATTCTATAATGCAAGTATGTATTTTGCAGCAGGGGAAATCACTAAAAGGGGACATCTTATTCATATATGAAGAATTGGCACATTCTAAATTAGCCGAATTTTATTATATCGAATTGAAACTTGACATAGGAGTTAAAATATATACTTTAACATTATGCTGAGTCTCAGCTTGTTATCTTGAAAATGACCCGATCTAGGAGTCGATTTCAACTATCGATTTTAGGAGTACCGGACCCACGAACTAATTTAAATCTATTCCAGTTTCGTCAATTTTTGGAATATCAACATCAAATTTGTTTTACCAGTTGAATACCCCAGTATAAATATTCTTAGTAAGTATGAACGATTTTTGTCATGCTATTTTTAAAAACGAGGCGCTTGAAAATGGTCTTCTGTTTTACCTATCTCGTTTTAACTATAATACATTTGGATTCAACGACTCCATATTCGACATTTTTGAACATATCGATTTAAAAATTGGTACATAAGTTACAAACACAATTGGTTTTTGCTATACTTATTTTAAAAACTATATTTAAAAAATTGACTAATCTGCAGCCGATTAACTCAAGCGCTTTGATGAAAAATCTAAAAAGGTCTAAAATTATACTTTTTTAAGTTACTTGAGCTTTGAAAAGTGAATAATAAAAAAAGGTTTATACTCCTTGATCTTGTTTGAATCTATATATTTAACTTGTAAAAAAAACTTTCAGGTTGATATTTTGAAAATTTTCTAAACTGGAGCTGTTTAAAATGAATTGGTGGGTCCGGTACTCCTAAAATCGAGAAACCCATTCATAAGTCAAGTGGCTCTAGATCGGGTAATTTTCAAGATAACAAGCTGAGACTCAGCATAAATGTTTAAAATATTTATTTCAACTCCTATGGCAAGTTTTAATTCGATATATTAAAATTCGGCCAATTTAGAATGATTCAACGCTTCATATATGAATGAGACTTAAACTTTTAGTGATTTCCCCTGCTGCAAAATACATACCTGCATTATCGAATTTTTTCCAGACAAACCATTGCTCGGACGAAATAAATGCATATGACCTTTTTTGTTGAAAAATACCTCCCCTACACGGTGGTATTTTTTATTGTTCTCTATCTTCATCCCAGCTCGAAATATTAAGGATAATTGAAAAAAAAAAGATAATCGATTTTTTTTTCGACTTTGGGAAATCGATAGACTGGTAAACTTTTTTTATGTTTATCTACATACTTTAAGGTACTTACAAAAAAAATCAGCCGTATTGCAAATTACTGGTAGTTTTAACCTATACCGACTGGGCTAAAAGGGATATAAAAAAACGGGATAGTAATACATAATTGTTTCCAATTTTAGTACGAAATATACTAGTAGAACTTGTTTGCATCTTTGCCTCCAGCCCCAGCTCACGACCGCTTCGTTCCGCTCGCAGATGATCTCGCAACATCTCGGCCTTGCGGCCTCGGATTATGGACTGCTTCGCTTCGCTCTCAGCGTACAAATTCGCTTCCCGAGTTTGTATCCCGGCCGTCGTCCTCGGATCACAGATTACCCCACGGGGTAAAATCGCCTACGTTGATTTTGATTTGAACCGGGTACTTTAAAGGTGTTTTACGTTTTGATCGATTTTGGGGAAACCGAGGCTATTAGAACGTGTAAAAAAAAGAAAACAAAAAGTCCAAAATAATCTATATTTATTTCTGTAGATGAAACCCGAAAAACGTTTCATTGTATACGAAATATTTCAAAACATTGCTGATCCCGGTCGCTGAATAGCTTCCTGCGTGTACGAAATATAGTCTATTAGTAGAAATTGTTTGTGCCTCAGTTTCCAGCTCCGGCACACGTTCTGCTTCGTTCCGCTTCAACCTCGATTCGCGTAGTTGCCCCCACTGTGGATTCCCCGCTTGGATGTGAACCGTTTACTTTGATGGTATATTTTACGTTACGATCGATTCCGGGGGATCCAAACGTGCTTAAAGTCGTGTAAAAAATACAATATGGGCAGAATAGTCTCCTATATTTAGTTTAGTTTAAACTCCAAAAACGTTTCATTCTAGACGAAATATATTAAAAAAATATTATTACTTCCTGTCAAAAAACGTGCTTACTGTTGTTGGATGTTTTCGGCTAACGAATAAGTCCAAGCTACATAGAAAACCAATGTGTGTACCAAATTTGGACGTAAACTGATGCCGTTAGAAAGCGAAAACATACACACATATACATAATATTTTTAATGACACCCCGAAACATGTTCTGGGGACCATGATCGGTGCTCAATGGCCACTCCCGACCCTACGTCTGTCTATGAGAGTCATTGCTATCGCTCAGCTTGCCTATGGAAAATTGTCAAATTGCTTTGATAAGAAATTGTCAAAGATTTAATTTTTCTTTTTCTCGAAGAGTGAAAGTTTGTTTTTATAATAGTTTCCTATTTACAAGAATATCGATAATATTTCGAACTTTTCCGTTAAGGCTTTGCTGCACCATCTCGAACATAGTTTAAAAATACATGGTTAAAATTAGCCGTACTGTTTTTTCGTCACGTATTAAAGAAGAAGTGAATCCGGGTGATTTAAAAGAATTTGCGATGGTTATGAATTAAACAATACAAATGTATGCATTTCGCTTTTCATCAGAAATATTTGTTTGGTTTAAAACACCATTTGAAAAAAGTTTACGGTGTTACAAAACACCCAATTTTATCTTAACTTGGTTTAAAGCCTACAGGCCTTTTAGACGTCGTTGATGACTATATTCCCGACGATATTCTCTGAAAACCAACAGCACGTTGAGGATAATAGCCTACAAGAGCGAAGCAAATAACCACCGGCTACCTACCCTCAATATCGCGTAGGTAAAGATGGTTACAAGTGTATAATTTTCGTATTAATAATAATCGTTGCCTAGGCGGGTCAACCTTTGTCTTGTTCGGAGCCTGTAATTGGAATGGGATAAGCAACGGAGCTTGTCGGATTTGCATACCTGGTATCGCGAGTGGGTTCGCCCAATCAAGTAGTAACCGGCTAATCAATATACGGCCCAACCCGATAAACTTGGCAACATTGCGATTTTATTCCTTAAAGAATATTGGGAAGGAAGAGTTGGGAAGTGAGGGAATGGTTCCGCTATGCAACGTTTGCTAGTCGTAGCAACGCTAAGGGACGTTGCTACAAAATATTACTGAGGGGGAAAATCTAAAATTTCCAAACAATTTTGACCATACTTCCCAAATTCTGTGGTGGGGGTTCCAACGTGCAGAAGGGGGCTCTGGTTTTTATTGTGGAATAACTCCCAGTGGAGACGGGGCTCTGGAGGAAAAAGCCACTCAGAATTTTTTGAAAAATGAACCCCTTTAAGTAGTGGTTTTAACACTGCACGTGCTATATTTAAGAGTTTAAAATTTTTACAAGAATTTCAACAAGTTCATCACATTATTGAACAACTTTCCCATACAATTCCCCAATATTTTCAACAAACTTAAAAATTTCTCCATTTTGGGGGGAAAAAAGCCCAATCTGGCAACACTGATCTGGCGGCCTGGCGCAGTGCATGGCATGGTAAGTCAGTGTTGCCACAAAAACAATGGTTTGAACTTTCCCATATCATCATTTAAAAGAAAATAATGCATTTATTTGGTACAGACATTTTTGGAAATTATAATTTTCTTGTTATTTGTGAATGTTGGTAATTAACAAGAACAACTTTCGAAACCCAAAGTTGGAGTTTTTGAGTATTTTTGCGTTCAGTTTAATCCCAATATAAAAATCTCAACTTTTTTAAAAATCTTAAATTTCCAAACTTTTTGGATTTAAAAATGATTAGGGATTGACAACCTCCTTGCATCCCCCCCCCCCCTGTTCGGAAGAGGTTCTATCTAAAGTTATACTGTACATGGTGAGTTTTTGAAAACTTACAACATGTAAAGCTCTATACAAAATCCGATCTCTGGACAGTTATTCGGTATCCAGACAGTTGGACAGTTATACTACAGCGGACACCTCGTTACACTTTTGGGGCCAGCTACCTGCGTTGGTAATTCCAACCTCCGGTAACCGACTAATTCTGGTATCCGTAATTACACCAACACTCTGAACTTAATTTAATGCTTTGGGCTTACTTATAATAATGATAATTCTAAAGATATCACTTAACAGCTTTGTTAGATTCTTTTACTAAGGCCTATATAAAGCTCTGTAAAATTACTCTAACTACCTCATATTATATATTTCATTATCTATATACATATAATCTAAATACCACTCACTGACTCACTCATCACGAAATCTCAAAAACCACCGAACGGATTGGAATGAAATTTGGTATGTAGCTTCCACTAGGGCCCTAGGAGTTCGCTAGAAAAGGTTTAAAAAAAATTATAAATTTTTGAGCGTTGGGGGGGGGGGGTCAAAGTTACTAAAAAAAAATACCGAACGGATTGCAATGAAATTTTGTGGGTAGCTTCCTCTAGCGCCCTAGGTGCTCGCTATCCGTGCAAAGCCGGATCGGGCAGCTAGTTGTATTATATATTTCATATAGTATATCGTATATATATTACATATCATATATATGTTTACAAACTGGAAACATACTGTGACTAGAGACTGTAAGCAAACATTTCAGGTTATTTTTTTAGGGTTGCAATCCTGTGTTTACAAAACAACATAAAATTTAAAAATAAAAAAGTCCAACAAAAATGACGTCAGCTTAACCACAGCTGATTTTATACACGCCGAAATGATTGTAAAAACTATAACTATTTTGCCAGTCCAAAGCCTGGATAAAGTGTATCAGAATACACCAAAGCCTGGGATTTAGAATATACATTAGTGAGATTAGCGTCAGACTCAACTCGGTAGCTGGTCCCAAAAGTGTAACGAGATGTCAGTGTCATCAACTGCCCGGTATCATTGAAGAAACAATGTTGTTTCTTCAATGCCGGTATCCAGTTATTCACCATCAAGGGGAACCTTATAAACCTATTTAACCCCCCCCCCCCCCGCCTACCATCGCATCTCAAAACTTTTAATGGAAACATATGGTTTGTGATAAATCAAACCAAAACCCTTTAAAATCCATGAATTTCTAAGGCAAGAAAATAAAAATCTGCTAACGCACTCGTTCTCTACGCTCACACTTGTTATTTTATAAGTTACTTTTATAGTTTTATATTATTTAAAAGACGGAAAGAGATATATAAAATCTGTTCTCGGGACAGTATTTCATCTTTTACGAGAACCTTAGGAAATCTATTTGCAAATATTTTAGCGTATTTCCATAGGAAAGAAGAGCTATTACAGTGACTCTTATGGTGAGACCTAAGGTCAAAGGGGTCAATGAGCAAGGATCATGATCCCCAAAACACGTTTAGAGACGTGTGGTCCCACTCTAATGGTCGCATTTTAAGTCCGATTTGGGCCAAATTTGGTACAGACGTTGGTTGTCTGCGTTGCTCGGGCAGGTTCGTTAGCCAAACACATCCAACAATCGGAAGCACGTTTTTTTTAAGGGAAGTAATAATGTTTTGAGATTTTTCGTATTAGAATGAAACTTTTTCGGGGTTTTATCTAAACTAAAAAATAATTATACGAGATTATGTGCATATTTTGTTTTTTTACACGATCTTATTGAAAATCGATCAAAACGTACATTAGCATCAAAGTAAACAGTTCAAATCCATACTATGGGGATTTTACCTGGGGGAGGGGGGGGGGGCAATAACGCGAAGCGAGTCTGTCCACTGCGCGCGCAACAAAGCAGCACGTGTGCCGGGAATGGAGGCTGAGGTGCAAACAAATTCTACTACTATATTTTCAGCGCCTTCGTGAGTAGTCAAATTTCCCAAATAGTATGTTGAAACCCTAAAATATATAAGCATAGTTTTTGAAATTCGCTTTACTCACGTCAGCGGTTCTGCTGCGTGATCGAATTATTGTTTAGTGTTAGCAATGTTTATATTTTCGAACACAAACTGCCGCTTACGATTAAACAGAACGATATGAAAGCAAGCAATTGTGTGTTGAAACTGTCCTACATGCACTTTTGGATCAATGTAAGATGTAGGAGTTCTAACGATCAAGAAAGGCAATTCCAAGGATAGGTTGCAGAAGTAGGCGTGGAGAATGGAGGCGTAAATATTGGCCGAACTGTCCACACAATGGTCTTGGTTTCATACGTCGTAAACAAGGAACGAGTCGGAAGAAAACATTTCCCGTAACTGTTATTACTTCGCTCGCATGTACTAAGAGAGAAAGTCTGTTCGTTATGTTTGAGGGAATCTGGTAAACTAGTTAACCGAAGTATTGTGCATCATCTTCTGTGAGATTTATCAAGTAAAAGTGAAATAAACTAGATGTCAAATTCTGTTCCAGTGATTCACAAAGGCTTAATTGTTAAAGATGTATCAAAATAATGCTCGAAATATTTGTTAACAATTGCGTCCCTGTTTGTTGTTTGTTTTATGGAAGTTTACTGGGAGTTATAATTTATAAAATAAACATTCTTTGGTTTGTGAAAATATGTTTGTCTGTTAGATATAACTAATTCTAATTCTAAATATGATGTCGTTACTTTAATTGCACTTGTTTAGAGGATGCCGAGTTATTTGAGACGGAGTATCTTTTCCCTCCAGGTAGAAAGGGATGATCCTGGTTATATCCGTCGATGTTATGCCTTTCTAATATTTTGTTCAAAAAAATGCCTCACTTGGTAATGCATTGGCAAAGTTGCACAGTGGAAAAAACAATAAGAAGGCTGTAAAGCCGTGATTATTATTTGTTTGGCTGATTGTTATTACATTTAAAAAAATCAGCCTATTTGAGCGGATGTGCAGTAAATGTTATTCTTGTTTATCTTTATGTGACAGGATAACAACGTAAGAAAGTAAAAAGTAAGAACATTCATTGAATTATTATTTTACTATAAATGACATTTCGGGGACACGTTATTTTAGTATTTCTTTTATATTTCATAAATTCCACCTTTGCGACTGTGGTTAATATTTATAAATCAATAATAACAACAACATAAATAATTGCAATGTGCAAATACATAACAGTAACACAAAATGCAGCAGAAATATAATATACTAGAGCTTAGCTTAAAACATAGAATGTATCTTACAACTATTTAATATACCCATAGAAGACAAGTAGTACATAATTCATACTTAATAAGTGAACACAAAATTGTGGTAAGACTTAAATCCGTTCGACTTTGTGCAACGTTGCCAGATGTATAATCAACTGGACTAAGTATTGATAAAATATTAGGGAAACCTAAAACCGTCGTAAATGATACAGGTCTCTCATTCTACCTGAAAACCATCCGAAATAATACTGTTTTAGGATTCCAACAGAAATACCAAAGTTGTAGGATTCCAACGGAATAACACAGTTTTAGGATTCCAACGGAATAACACAGTTTTAGGATTCCATAGGAAACAAAGTTGTAGGATTCCAACGGAATAACACAGTTTTAGGATTCCAACGGAATAACACAGTTGTAGGATTCCATAGGAAACAACACAGTTTTAGGATTCCAACGGAAATAACAAAGTTTTAGGATTATAAAGGAATAACACAGTTTTTGGATTAAACAATAATAACACAGATTTATGATTCCACAGGAAATAACTCGTAACCGTTGAGAGTATCGTGTCGTTATCGGCGTCGACTCGGTAAATGTGGAAGAAGTCTCCCAGTATCGGTACTGTTGCTGTATCGCTGTCGGTAAGTGTGAAATCAGCCATTGGTAGATTGGTTTCAAACAAACTCTTCTTAAAGCGTTTACAAGCTACTTAAATTAATAGTCGGTATGGATATTGAAAAAAAGAAGTCTTTAAATTAATAAATTGTGGCAATCGATTACAAATTTAGGTTTGCTTCATCCATATTTAAATACTGTAAAATAAAAGGCAAGTTATTGGAACCAGAATTTTTTTCCGGATATATTATATTCTTTTCCAGAGAATTTAAACGTAACTTAAGAAATAAAACAACTCAATTTGATTATTGTAGCTTTGAAACTTCCTTGAGACCTTTCAGTTTGTTTTATAAACATTCGCTGACACTGCAATGGGAAAATTAAATCGAGGTAGGAAAATTATGTATGGAAATTGCGTTTAAGTTTAAAACCAATGCAGATCAAACACTTGCAAAAGGACAACGCAGTACTTGAGATACTGGTATGGTGAGGTATGCGTTTTAATGTTTGAAGAAATAAATTTCAAACTCAGTTTGACATCGGCATATACTTGCTTTACGTGCCGCCGATTAAAGGAGAGAGTATTGCACAGAGCGGGAGAAAACTAAACTCAAAAA
>JAGFPH010001309.1:162970-173900 GCA_018207615.1 Philaenus spumarius | reverse complement strand
CAGTTTTAGGATTCCAACGGAATAACACAGTTTTAGGATTCCAACGGAATAACACAGTTTTAGGATTCCAAAGGAATAACCCAGTTTAAGGATTCCATAGGAAATAACTCGTAACCGTTGAGAGTATTGTGTCGTTATCGGCGTCGACTCGGTAAATGTGAAAAAAGTCTCCCTATATCGGTACTGTTGCTGTATCGCTGTCGGTAAGTGTGAAATCAGCTGTTGGTCGATTGGTTTCAAACAAACTCTTCTTAAAGCGTTTACAAGCTACTTAAATTAATAAATAGTCGGTATGGATATTGAAAAAAAAAGAAGTATTTGAATTAATAAACTGTGGCAATCGATTAAAAATTTAGGTTTGCTTCATCCATATTTAAATAAAATAAAAAGCAAGTTATTGGAACCGGAATTTAAGCGTAACTTAAGAAATAAAACAACTCAACTTGATTATTATAGCTTTGAAACTTATTTGACACCTTTCAGTTTGTTTTATAAACATTCGCTGACACTGCAATGGGAAAATTAAATCGTGGTAGGAAAATTATGTATGGAAATTGCGTTTAGGTTTAAAACCAATGCAGATCAAACACTTGCAAAAGGACAACGCAGTACTTGAGTTACTGGTAATGGTGAGATATGCGTTTTGAAGAAATAAATTTCAAATTCAGTTTAACATCGGCGCATACTTGCTTTACGTGCCGCCGGGTAAAGGAGAGAGTATTGCACAGAGCGGGAGAAAACTAAACTCAAAAATGAGAATATGAAAGGTTCGTTCATATATTGATGGATGGACAATAAAAAGCAAGCAACATGCCTAATGGAGAGGTCTAGTCGGCTCTATCCTTGTAGGAACTTTCCTTTCCCTTACTTTCATAACTGAATTAAAAGTGTTGCCAACAATCTGGCCAACAGCTGTTCGATAGAATTAGTTTTATAAAAAGAATTGTAAGTGAAAATTGTTTGGTAAAATTAATTTGAAAATGTTATTTTAAAAACTCGATACAAATTCTCGCCACAAACCCGTTATTACGGCCCAGTAATGCTGTAAACATTTCTTATACGATCTAGAAAACATGTGGTATTAACCTTGCTTATTGTGTGGAAAATTTGCCATTATTATTATCGTCGTTATGGTGTATCTTATACAATAGACAAGTGTCCCTCTGAATTTTAAATGACGAACACAATTTCGTCGTTTCGTAAATTCTCTATATTAGACATTTTCGAAACTTAAAATTTTTATATAAAATGTTTAGAAAATTTAAAGGCTGAAAACTACAAAACAGCCAGGGTAACTTAAGAAAATGATACCTAACCGTTACTTAAGAAAACCAACAGATTAAATAGTTCAGTCTCGCAACCGTACCGTTGACGTGAGTTAATCGAATGTAGAAATTTACGATTATACGTTTTAGTGTTTCAACATACTATTTGGGAAATTGGTCTACTAACGAAGGCAATGAAAAGCTGGCAATATATATTAGTAGAATTTGTTTACACCTGAGGTCTCTAGCACCGGCTCACGCGTTTGCTTTTCGAGTTTGCACCTCTACCTCAAGGCCTCGGATTATAGGCGACTTCACTTCGCTCGCAGAGGTCAAACCCGCTTCGCTAGTTTGCATCCCAGCTGTGGCCTCGAACCAGAAGCTGAACCACGACGGTAAATCCCCCGGTGTCCGGACTTTGTATGCAGGTAGATTAGGTTAGGTTAGGTTAGGTTAGGTTAGGTTAGGTTAGATTAGTTTGGGTTAGGTTAGGCTAGTTTGGCTTAGGTTAGGTCAAAAGCTTAACCACAGCTGATTTTAAACACGTCAAAATGATTATAAAATTTATAATTATTTTGCCAGTTTAAAGCCTGGATAAAGTATGATGGGAATCGTGAAATTATAGCGTAACTATTTATGGTTGAATTTACTTGAGGCTCTTATTTACCTTGAAGAAAACTCCCGAGTGTACAGTATGATTTCAATGGAAAAGGTCCGACTCAAGCCGCAAAATCTTTGAAACATGCATTCGTAATAACGTGTTTCGGATTCTATTTATAAATTAATAATCTGGGAAACTACTTTAAGTTATAAAAAAGGCTTTATATTTTTTACGTGTTAGCTTAAAATATGGAAATTATTGCTTAATCCTCCCAAAAAATGCATTAAAAATAATAAATTTTTACTCAGTTAAACTGCTGATTAAAAGGAGTTGCCGTCGTTATTTTACAATTTTAAGTTATATAGCCTTTAATTAGCACATAGCCTTTAAGAAGAATTTAAGATGTTTCACAACTTTTTAGGTCCGTTACACGTTAGTACGATCTGCATATTTTCGCTGTTTTACGCAAGGTATAGAAGACCCTTAAGTTTGTAAATCTGATAGGTCGAAAATTCTTAATCGATATAAATCGTTATAACGTGTTATGAGGGAAAGAAGGTCAGATAAATTTATATGGTCCTTTCTGCAACCCTTCCCTCAGGTGGGATGAAAAGTCCGTCTAGAAATATTTGGAGATCATTATCAAACCCAACCCAGGTAGCCACCCCCAAAAGTGGGACGAAAAGTCCGCATTTTTCCTGTGGGAGTAAAAGTCCTGTACTCAAATCCTCCTGTTGAATTTGAACCGGGTACTTTTACGGCATTTTACTTTTTCATAAGAGCTATAACGAACTCCAAACATTGTTACTAACGACAAACAAATTGTTATTTATTGTTGAATTTCTTTGGCAAAGGAACGCATCGGAACAAATTTGGACCCAATCGGACGTAAAATGCTGCCGTTAGAGTGCGAATCCATAAATACACATACAATTTTTAATGATGCCCCGAACGTGATTAGGGGGACATAGATCGGTGCTCACTGACCACTAAGACTCACCTAGTCATTGCAATAGCTCATGTTTCCCATGTAAATTCGCTAAAACGTCGTTACACTTCACTACTCCGTAGTAAACCCTAATAGTTGCGAAGGAAGTACTTCCAAACAGAACGTGCCTGTGTCACCAAGTAATTTGACAATACCAAGCCTTGGATCCGCCCCTGATTTGTTCCGCCAGGCTTCTATTAATAGATACGTTATCTGCGTTTCCAGCACGCACAGACAACTCTTGTCCTCTGAACACGAGTTAGTATTCAACTAATACGGGCTAACGTCAAACTGTTCTTTTATTTCAACTTCATGAGGATACTGTATATTTTATTTTAGCAGTATGGTAAGAGTAAGTTTGTAAATGTATTAGCGAATTTCCGTAGGAAACATGAGCTTTTGCAGTAACTCTTATGGTCAATGAGCACCATCCATGGTCCCAAGAAGACGTTTAAAGGTGCCATTAAAAATGTATTTGTATATAGGCTGTTTGTAATTATGTGTTCGCACTCTAACGGCCCCATTTTTTACGTCCAATTTAGTCCAAATTTGGTAAATACGTTGGTTTTTTAAGACACTTGGACGAGTTCGTTAGAAAAAAATCAAACAACCGGAAGCACTTTTTTGACAGGAAGCAAAATTTGTTCAGATTTGTCTAGTAAATGACACTTTCTTGGGAGTTTTATTAAAAAAATTTGGAAAACGGTTGACCCTAAAGGCCATCCCTGTAACTTCCAGCTAACTACACTATTTTTGGAAATTTTGAACTGCCATAACTTTTGAGGAAAAACACTTTTTTTGATTTTCTTTCGTTCACGATATCTCGCGAATGAATCAACCGATTTTTATGCGATTTGTGGCAATCGATGCAGTTTTTCGAGTCCATTGAAAGAATCGACAACAAAAATTTTTATGATGAAAAATTTCGGAGAAATTGAGAAAAAACACTTTTTTTTATTTTTTTTCGTTCACGATATCTCACGAACGAATTAACCGATTTTGACCGGACTGGTAGCGATCGACGTCGCTTTTCAAGGTTAAAAGCTGATTAGATTTTGGAATTGATCGGTAAAGCCGTTTAAAAGTTATTAAAAAAAAACCTGATTTGAAAATTTTTTATTTCTTAGTTTTTTCGAAATTTCTCAGAACCTACCGGTCCGAATTAGTTGAAATTTTCAGGAAATCTAAGTTTGATGGAACTCTTTAGAACGCCGTTTGGTAGGATCCAATCGGTTAAGCCGTTCAAAAGTTATAAGCGGGTCACATACTTACATACACACACACATACATACAGACAGGGTGACACCCTCTCGGGAGTGGCCAGGGAAGATTCCTAGGACCTCAAAACGTCGAGATCTGATGAATACTCGATTTTAGAAAAACAGGGTGAAACCAATAACTTCCCGATTTTAGAAAATTTTAAATTTTCTTAGCGGGAAGTTAAAAATAATATAGAAGATTATTTTGCACACGTTCTGTTTGAACACGACCTTTTAGCTCGCTTGGTTCCCCCAAAACCGATCGAAACGTAAAATACTATAAAAGAACCCGGTTAAAATCCACTTGGACCGGTTCTGATCCGAACACGACGGCCTTGATGCAAACTCGCAATGTGCAGTACACAATGCGAGCGGAACGAAGCAACGTGTGGGCCGGAGCTGGAGGCCAAGGTACAAATAAATTCTACTAATACATTCCGCTTCGCTCGCAGGGGACAAACTCGATGTTTATGGTATTTTACGTTTTGACAGATTTTGGAGGAAACCAGGCGGACTACAAGGTAGTTAAAAAAAAATTAATGTTTTCAGATAGAACCACCAAAAAATGTCATTCTAGTACGAAAAATCTAAAACAAAATTAACTTCCGTTCAATAAATGTACTTCCGGACGTTATGATGTTCGAACGACTTAAAATCCAACATATTTACCAAATTCCGACATAAAATGCTGTCGTTTGAGTGCAAACACCCTTTTATATATACTGTATATATATATAATTTGTAATGACACCCCAAAACTTCTTCCGGAGACCATGATCGCTGTTCGTTAGCTACTCCCGACCTTATTTAGGGCTACCATAACAGTCTTTGCAATAGCTCATCTTTCCTTCGGAAATTCGATAACAACCCAAACAGTATTTCTGCCAAGACTGTGTACTTCGCAATTCCGATAGGCTAGTCACGTGACCCAAGGAACTTGTTGACTTTATTCAAGGAAATCGCTTGGATAAATACACACAGCTAAACAAATGCTTACTCAAACAGCTGACAAAATGCAAACCCGTTCAAGGCAAATTCACGTCTAGGAATAGCTAACAAGGAAAGACAAGATTCTGAATTTGTTTGTACAAATTATTGTTTAGTTATTCCATACCATTGGACTTTTATATCGTCGATGGTGCTCTAAGTGCTTCTGGTTGGTTTAGAATGCTTTTGCTGATATTTTTAGTTGTATTTATTCCTAAATAGGGAAGATGAGCTATGCAGCGACTCTTACGGTGCCGAATTTTACGTCTGATTTGGTACACACATTGGTTGTCTAAGCCGCTCGGACGAATACGTTAGCCTAAAAAAGCCAACATTTAGAAACACATTTTTTGACCGTAAGTAAATTTTTTTTGAGTTTTTTCATACTAGAATGAAACTTTTTGGTATTCTATGTGAATATATAAAAAAATAATTCAATCATATCAATTTCTCAAATAGTTAATCCTAAAACATATAAACTCAATTTTGGAAATTCTCTCAACCCATTCAACTCAGCTGCGTGATACGTGGAGGGTTGATAAAACGAAGCTAATTATATTATTTTGTAAATAAAACATAAAGACAATTTAAAGTTAAAAATCCACCCGCGCAAATTAATTCAGCGTTGATCAATACTAATTCAGCGTTTATTTTTATTTTAAAATGTGGAGTGAAATCCAAAATGGAAATCGAAGGTAATACTTTCTAGTTGATACCGCATCGGATTACTCCATTCCCTTCAAAGTAGACATACAGTGATTTATTCTAGAATCGACTAGGAGAGGCTTTTTAGTCACACGGTATATAATTATTATTATGTGACTATTTATTTCCGTCAATGTCAGTAAAACAATGTGTTTGTTTTATTTACGTTCGTCACTCAAAAAAGAGACACTCGATAGACAAGCGTCGCCAGCGATAAATCAGGAGCGTTTTGATTTGAGATAAATTACCCTTCACGTAACGCATAATCTGTATTTAATTAGTTTTGTTTTTCCATTTCTTGACAAGAAAAATAGCCGCTAATAGCGACAATCAGTTCTCAAACAATGGCAATATATATACATAATGCGACCTTGGAATCGTGTTTATCTACGCACACTCTCCGCTTCAATGTTGAAATGTTTTGTGCAAGGTGGACGTTCTAATCGTGGTTACAATTACCCCCCCCCTCTATGTTCCAGGGAAAGGAAAATTTGTATATGAATAGCTATAGAATGTTATTTTTCTTTTAAGAGAATTATTCAAAAGTCAGTATTACGTAGACATGGTTTAGCAATGGAATATTTTTTAAATCACACTGATTTAAATAAAACCCTGAACCACAAAACAAGGAACAAAAACAATAACTAAACAACTAAATTGTAAGTTATGTTTGATACGTCACCCTTATTCCAGGTTTTTATTCAAATTAGTGTGATTTTGTCGCCACAGTGCTTTTTTATTTGTTTAATATTTTTAAAATGTTATGCACCATTTTATTTTGACTAGCTTATATTTATTTAACAGTTCAAGCATGGGACACATTCAATGGAATGGTAACACTCATCAAAAATCCCTAAGTTAAATACGTATAGCTTCTGCATGCACGAAAAACACTTAACTAAGGTTATTAAATTGTGAGATCCATCCAGTAAAAAGATTAAAGTTGCAGAAATATGAGAAAACATAATATTCATTAACTTAAACATATTAATTAAATAAATAAAAGAGCACTGTGGCGAAAAAATCACACTGATTTGAATAAAAACCCCGAACCACAAAACAAGGAACAAAAACAATAACTAAACAACTAAATTGTAAGTTATGTTTAATACGTTACCCTTACAATTTAGTTGTTCAGTTATTGTTTTTGTTCCTTGTTTTGTGGTTCGGGGTTTTTATTCAAATCAGTGTTAAACTTATTAGCAAATTTATAGGCAATTTCGGTTGGAATTCAAATACTTTTCCTGTTTAATTAACGAACCTTTTCAAAAATGTAAAGGCTTAAGAGCTGCTAAAACTTAGTCCAGTGAATGACTGTTTTCCGCTCAGACTTCTTTCGGAAGAGACTGATTGATTTTAAATTTGAACAGTAATTCAAGAATGGTGTAACGACCAAAAGTGACCTAGTATAAATAACTGCAGGATTTGACAGAGGAATTAATTCCATGCAAAAGGTTTCATGAAAAGTTATAAGACGATACTTTTTGAGTTATTGATGGTTGAATATGTTGGTTTTTCATCAAAACAATTCATGTTTTTGAAAGATTTTTCACGATTAGCTCGAAAACCTTACATTTTATCAAATAAATTGCAATGAACAAAAATGAAGCTTATACAATAAGAATATTGTTTTGTTTTTAAAATGTATGTAGGTGTTATATTTGGTTGAAAGTGCCTTCTGGTCCGTCGCAAACTGAATCAACGTTCGATAACGGGAAAACAAATAAACGGTACCAGGAACTGGCACATACTTTCTCACAAACATATTTAAATTATTAAACAGATTCACGGTGACTTGTAGGATGGGGTAGGAGATGTGATTTTGTATTAAAGTTGTTTTCCCATAAAAATCTATAAAATAACGGAAAAACCAACTTTTCTCAAAAACGGCTCGAACGATTTTGATAAAAATTTTACAGTTTATAGTACTTTAGGTCCCTAATAAACTATAAAATTTTAACTATGATTTTTCCGTTATTTTAAGGGTTTTTATGGGAAAATTACCCTTAAAAATAAAAAATTCACAAAAATGAAAAAACGCTTGGAGATACCGTGGAGTAGTACCTCCATACCAAATTTCATCAAAATCGGACGACTGGTTTAGGCTCTAGGTCTGATAACATCCACACAGACACACAGACACACACACAGACATCAATCCGAAAACCACTTTTTTAGGTTCAGGGGGACCCAAAACGGATATTTCCACCAAAAACTCAAACTCGAAAATTTTGACGAATACAATACTTTCTCCATATACTATGGTATAGGGGGAGAAAGTAAAAATTATCGGGGAAAACATATAAGTAATTTTTCAAATTGCCTGAAAAGACTTTTTAAATGAGCTTTTATAAAATTTTCTAGCATATAAACTAAGGGAGTTATGATGAAAGTAAAAAGATGTTGCTCGCTTTTTTGGAGAAAAATACATCAAAATGCATTTATAATTAATTTATCTTGTTTAAAGTACTAATAATATGTTTCAGAAGTTTTACCGGTTTAGAATGCCTGCATTTAGAAAAAGTTTGATTAACATTTTTTTTTACATTTTTAAACCAACTGTCTTTACTTTAAAATAGTTCGAAAACTAAAAAGGATACGGAAGAGTAAAAAATGAAGCCTTTTATTTAACATTTTTGTTTTCTTTTTATTTCTCTAGGATAAAAAATTAATTGAGATATGACCGTTTGAAGTTTGCGTTTTGAGTGCTAGGAGCAGCTTCCCCGAGCCTTTTAAACTAAACGATATCTAAAATAAAAGGTTCAGGGAACCTCAACGTTGCATAGCCCTTGAAATTCCCTGCAAAATTGTTTTAACATAAATTATATAACTTAAAACCCATTTGTTAGGGGACATTTCGGAGCATGTAAATTTGGAACATTGTTGAATACAAATGAACACATAGTAAATAATGTTTATTCTACTCGTATATACACGATCTCAAGCTACACAAAAACTAACATCTTTCATATTTGTCATAAGGGGCGGTTTTAAGGGCTGATACGTAGCAATAAATAATAATATAAACAATAAATGGATTTTTATTTTCATATAAATACATTATTAAAACGTTTCAAGCAGTTGAACAACATGTTTTTTTAAATGTCGTCATAATAAACAAGTTTGTAAGGGTAGAAACGTTCTAATACATCGTAAATCATGTTCCAGGACAAGAAACTATCTTTATTCTTCACATTTACATGTTTTAAACAATTAACCTTACAGTGTTATATTTTTTGCAGCAATTGGTTATTTTAACCCCTAAAAAATAATAAGCCCACATAATGATGAGGTCACTTTTAAAGTAGAGGGCAAGACGAGCTTATTTGCAAATTTTTATGAAAATCTGTCTTTTCCGAAAGAATTCGGACGTTATTATTTATTTTAATCTTCATACATTGGACTAAACGATTAATGGATCAGGCTAAACATAGGCTAAAATGTTTGGTAAGTCCTATGCAACAATTTCGCCGTTAATCTAGATTGACTTAGGGAAATACATTGTACTTATTTTTGCCAATATGTCCCAGACATTCTACTGCAAAATAACACAGCCATTTGCTTCGCAGTTTTATGGGTCATTAAAACGTTACATTTTCTCTATTAGGCTACATCACAGGAAATCACTGATCTTGTCATTTGCGACGATTAGATAAAGTACCACTTAAACCATTCTTATCTTCACTAGAGAATTGAAATTATAATTCCATCTGTCAAGAGGTGACGTAGCTCTAATACAAAAGTCTTTGGTAGAATAAAAATATGAACACACAAACTCACAACTTATAACTCGAACGCGTTTCAACGACAAAGTCGCCGTCTACAGTGATGCACGAGATACAATAATCGAACTATAACTAACCTAACAGTGTTTCATGCCCCGTATTTATAGAAAACTTAAAGGGGCGTGGCTTAAGGGCAACTATATAACTAAACTAATACTAACCTCAAACATACATTATTTTCGTTTGCATTAATATAGAATTTTGTATGGGTTTTTTTTTTGTAAATGCTTCTACAAACATGTATTGGTAAGCTTATAATCCTAGGGCTGGGAGAAAACTCCCGTATTTTCACAATTTTTACGCTTTAAAATCATAATTTTACAAAATCCTTTCTTAGTGTGCGACCATGACTACGTAAGAATATAGGCCTTTAAATTTTCGTATTTTGTATGAAAGTAGTTCTAAGTTGAATCTATGTCAGACAGTCAGTTATGACAGAGCTTTTTATAATATATAGAGATATCGATTTATTAAGATTTAGACGTTTATCAGTAATTTAGTTTATCTTGCACTTAACATTAACAACTGATTATTATTAAGGCTGAGTTAGACCAAGTCTATACCAAAATAGTTTTCACAATTTGTTTCAATATTTTCTATGAATAAGTTTTGAGATTTCCAGCAATATAAACCTATCCGGGACAGTTCGTAAAGAAAATAGGTTGTTTTAAAGGGGCTTCAAAGACGTATATAAGAAATGTTTACTTATTTTCATGTTTAAAAAAGAAATTTAGTTATATTCAGCAAACTAATGTCATATTTTCTAAACAATAAACAATTAAACGGAATGGTTTGTTTGGCAGCGATGGCAGTGTTCAAGACATTTGATAATTTGTTGATTTAAACTGTAATACTTATCAAAAAGTTGGGTTTATGATAAAATACAATAAATAAGTCTTAACAGTATGTCTTCTGTCGAATAAAAACTGACGTAATGTTTTTACCTTTATGGGAAGCTAACATTAATCAAGTGAAAATGTGAAGTACTTGGGTGCGTAGTATATTACAATTTTCTCCTCGGAGGGAGCATATAATTTGAAAACGAAAGAAAAGGGTCGAGTTCCATGAAGTATTATAACATGCTGAAGTCCTCATCGATCGAATTTAAAACATCTGGTAGACATAGTATAAAAGTAGTAGAATTTAAATTCAGGTAATCTGTATATATAAAAGCCAAAACCCACTGACTCACTGACTCACTCATCACGATTTCTCAAAAACTACCGAACGGATTGGAATGAAATTTGGTATGTAGCTTCCTCTAGGGCAATAGGTGCTCACTAAGAAAGGGTTTGAAAAAAAAATCGAAATTTTAGGGGGGTATGGGGGGGGATCAAAGT
>JAGFPH010001309.1:138544-162870 GCA_018207615.1 Philaenus spumarius | reverse complement strand
GGATTGGAATGAAATTTGGTATGTAGCTTCCTCTAGTGCCATAGGTGCTCACTAAGAAAGGGTATGAAAAATTTCGAAATTTTAGGAGGGGTTTGGGGGGGATCAAAGTTACTAAAATCATAATTTCAGATCTTTTATTATTATGACAATAGTGCTTTTATTATTTAAGATCTATATATATAAAAGCCAAATACCACTCACTGACTGAACACTTAAAAAGAATACAATTACGTTAAAAAGACTGAAAATACCAACCACCACGGGCAACGCCGTACGGGTCAGCTAGTCTATACATATACATTAAATTTAAGTGTTTGTGATTGCGAAATAAATAATTTTTTCTAAGCTCGAAGGGCTATTCACACTTTACCAAAATGTAAACATGATTATTGTGTCTGTCTGTCCGGGATAATTTTCGGAAAGGCTGAACCAGTTTTGAAGAAACTTTCATTTGCATTTAGAGGACTTTTCACAGATTAATCTGGGCTACTTTTTGTCCCGGGAATATTTAGGCTTCCTATTTAAAAATTGAAAAAAATATAAAAATTATGTACAAAACTAGGGGTTTTGTGAACGACCCCCCCCCCCCTTGGGGGTTTCTTGACACGTGCTTGTAAATACAGCAACTGATTTGAAACAAAAGCTTAACACTTTGACAAGATAGTCAGTGTTTTAATTTACCGTACACGCTGGTTTAACTGTTAAATATATATCAAAACAGTATGCAATAATGTGAAATGTACTCGTAGATGTTCAATACACCTTAAAATCTGATTTTTGTAATTTTTATATTCGTTCGGGATTTTTGAGTAACAAAACGTTTTAGCGTTTATTGGTGCTTAGCTAACAATTTACGTAGGTTCCAAAAAGGATACTTAGATCGATTTGGGCGAATTTCAATAGTAAAGATAAACTATTGCAGTGACCTTTATGGTGAGATCTAAGGACGAAGAAATGAGCACCGATCATGGTTTCCAGAACACGTTTTATCATTAAAATTTTAATTTATATAGGCTACATATACTAGCTGACCCGTACGGCGTTGCCCGTGGTGGTTGGTATTTCCAGTCTTTTTAACGTAAATGTATTCTTTTCAAGTGTTCAGTCAGTGAGTGGTATTTGGCTTTTATATATATAGATCTTAAATAATAAAAGCACTATTGCCATAATAATAAAAGATCTAAAATTATGATTGTGATGATAATTTTAGTAACTTTGATACCCCCAAACCACTCCTGAAATTTCGAAATTTTTCATACCCTTTCTTAGTGAGCCCTATGGCCCTAGAGGAAGCTACATACCAAATTTCATTCAAATCCGTTCGGTAGTTTTGAAGAAGTCATTTTTTAATAACTTTGATCCCCCCCCCCTAAAATTTCGAATTTTTTCAAACCCTTTCTTAGTGAGCACCTATGGCCCTAGAGGAAGCTACATACCAAATTTCATTTCAATCCGTATGGTAGTTTTAAAGAAGTCATTTTTTATTAACTTTGATCCCCCCCCCAAATCCCCTCTAAAATTTCGAATTTTTTTCAAACCCTATCTTAGTGAGCACCTATGGCCCTAGAGGAAGCTACATACCAAATTTTATTCCAATCCGTTCGGTAGTTTTGAAGAAATCGTGATTTAATAACTTTGATCCCCGAACCCCCCTAAAATTTCGAATTTTTTCAAACCCTTTCTTAGCAAGCACCTATGGCCCAAGAGGAAGCTACATACCATATTTCATTTCAATCCGTTCGGTAGTTTTTGAGAAATCGTGATGAGTGATTCAGTGAGTAAGTGGTATTTCGCTTATATATATATAGATATGCTATGTATATAAGTGTTCGTACTCTAACGGCCGCATTTAAAATCGGATTTGGTTCAAAAGTGGTATACAAGTTTGAAGTCCAAGTGGGGGGGTATTTACCGTGGTGACATCTTCTGATCCGAGGCCGACGGCCGAGTTTGCGCTCTGCGAGCGAAGCGAAGTACTCCATAACAAGGTCGAGGTGCAAACTCGCAAAGCCAGTTGTTCCGCTGCAAGTGGAACGAAACATTTCTACTAATATATTTATGTTGTAGACGAAGACAGCTATTTAGCGCATTCGTGAGTAAACCAATTTCACAAATTGTTGGTTAAAAACCTAAAACATATAAATTTAATTTTGGAAATTCGCTCAACTTACGTCAGCTTTCCAGCTGCGTGATCGAACTATTAGCGAATTTCCATAGGAAAAATGAGCTATTGCAGTGGCCCTTATGGTGAGACCCAAGGTCGGGAGTAGCAAATGAGCACCGATCATGGTCCCCAGAACACGTTTTGGGAGTTCATTAAAATTCATATATATATGTTCGCACTCTAGCGGCCGCATTTTAAGTCCGATTTGGTCCAAATTTGGTACACGTGTAGGTTGTCTATGTGGCTCGGACGAGTTCGTTAGCCAAAAAAATCCAACAACCGGAAGTACGTTTTTTGACCGGAAGTAACTATTTCTTGAGATTTCTCCTATGAGAATGAATTTGTTTTTCAGTTTTTTCTAAAAATATAAACGTAGGATGTTATTCTGCACATTTTGTTTTTTTACGCGACTTTATAGCTCGCTTGGTTCCCCCAAAATCGATCAAAACGTAAAATACCATAGAAGTACCCGGTTCAAAGCCATTTGGTGGATTCTACCGTGGGGTTGGCGTGCGAAGCACGCAATGCATTGTGCATTGAAGATACTCCCAATACAGGGGTCGGCGTGCGAAGCACGCAATGCTTTGAAGATACTCCCAATACGGGGGTTGGCGTGCGAAGCACGCAATTCTTTGTGTATTGAAAATACTCCCAATATTATGCAGAATGGCGTGCGAACCATTTTGCAACTATTCAGTACCGTCGTGAATAGGCCTATTTCCCAAATTGTTGGTTGAAACCCTGAAACATAGGCCTATAAACTTAATTTTGGAAATTTGCTCAACTCACGTCAGCGGTCCAGCTGTGTGATCGAATTCTTTATTTAATCACATCTGTGAGCCAAGCTAGTTTGAAATAAAGTACATTCAAAGATTACTTCTTTCGTATATGTTTTACAAAATCCATTTTTGGAGAAATGAGTACTTACTCAATTGACAGATGTTACTTGTATTATGTGTAACGTTTCTATTTTGGTTTGTCAGTCTGTCAGGCCGCGTTGAGATGACATATGTATTTATAAATACATCCACCGGTGATCGCAACGAACTTACTAGTATTAAAGGGTGTTTACAAATTGAACGATAATGAATGCGGATCCTTGAGTTAGAGGTCATCGATTATTTCATACATATTTCGCAGATAGTGGCGCTAAACGTGGCCAAACTGGAAAACAAACTTTGGCATTGGTAGTGTTATTTGTTATATCAAGTGATAACGTTACTTGTAAAGGTATATAATATGATAACACACTGTGGTAAAGATGAAGAGGTCCATTTGAAAGATAATTAATGAATCACCTACCAGAGAAAAGATAAACGTTTTTAGTAACAAAAAATTCGATCACGCAGCTGGACCTCTGTCGTGAGCTGAGCGAATTTCCAAAATTAAGTTTATATGGTTTTAAGGTTTCAACCATTTGGGAAGTTTGTCTACTCACGAATTCGTTGGTGCCTGCGTTTACGAAATGTATTCGTAGAATTTGTTAGTAACTCAGCCACCAGCTGTGACTCAAACGTTTTGCGAGTTTCAACCTCAAAGGTAATTTATGAACCATCTTCTAGAGCAATATTGAACTCTTTCCACCCGCTACTATTTTAAGGCACGTATAACTAAATTCAAAACGGCGAAATTGGCTACAATTTCAATTTTAATCTAACCTAACCTTACCTTCACTTTTAAATATATTTTGGTGTTATTTTCATCAAAAAAAAAAAAAAAAAAAAAAAAAACGAAAGCTGTATTTTTTTCTTTCTTAAAAGTAAAATAGATCGTAGGTGTTGATTCCTAAGATTTTTTGCAATATCTCGTTTTGCAATTGAGTAAAAAATGTATAAAGTTTACTATTTATATCATACGTTTATGAAAACAATAGAACGGTTTTTGAAAATGTATTCGGCAATCAACATCCGCATATGACAGTACTTCAAAATGAAACCAGAGTTTTAAATTTATTTCACGAATTAAATGAAAAAGTGACTTATTCTGTAGCATTGCTCTTATGGGAATCAAATTCAATATGGCGGACAGGGTAGCCTCCCCTTAAGAAGTAGTTTCTGCCTCATTAATAGGGCAGAAAGAACCGCTAACCATCCGGCGGAAGGAAAAGTACCGATATAAGTTGCATTGAGTTTACTTTGTCCTTCGCCTGTGGACGGGCTGGAAAGTATACTCAATGCTTTTTATATATTCACTTTTCCACCTGCTAAATCATATGTTAGTAAAACAACTGCTAGAACAACAATGCATCAATGAACTTCCGTGTCTGTGTATTCTTGGCATTACCTAAATTGTTTTTGTAAATACGAATGCCCATGTTTTAATAAAGTTTGTTAAGCAGTAAAATCCAAATTATTTACGAAAACTATAGCTGGAGGAAAATGTGTGTTTTACGGGAGGAAAGTATCTTAGTGGTGTCCGGACAGTTCCCCACACTGACACTTCCACACACTGCCCAAAATACTGACACTTCCCCACAGCCCTTGGTCGTGGGTACCTGTTTAATGACTCAGAAATAATCTCGACTGACATTTTATTACTGAAATTGTTTCCTTTCGGGGCGACAGAGTGATGCTTTCCTCCATTAAGACACAAATAACTATTACAATGTACTGTATTTAAAGACAGAGGTGCCCATCCCCCCCCAAGTCTCATGGCCCCCCCCAAATGTAGTTACCCCCTCCCCTTATAAACAATAAACCTTAATTTTAGTAGATCTTGTGTTGTGACAAGGAATGACCTGAACCTAGCGCACTATACATATCTACAATACGGTACTAATCCAATCAGAAATCAGAGATTTTGTAGTGTTTAAATAAAAAATATATAATGGTGTAAGAAACAGTTTATTGTAACAACGGATTAAACTACAGTACAGGGTGTTATTAACAAATGAAAATGATAAAATATAACTGTATAAGTTAGCAAAGTTGAAGATCTTAGCAACCAAAATCAGTATTTTTGTTGATACATTGGCTATTTCTTAGAAATTCAAAAGTAAAACACGAAATTGTTTGTACAGTTTTCTATAAATTTAGCATTTACGTTTTCTAACTTCTGTGATTCTTTGAATTATGTATACAATAAATTAGTGCCGTATTCTTCTTGATATTGCTAATGTAAATTGGTTAGTTATGATGTCATTTGGAATTTGTTTGAAAATGTCTTTTTCAGAGGCTAGAATTAATAGACTAGATAACCACTTGTCACTCATACTGCTGCGAAGTCGATTTTTTTTACAATTTTCAGTCTACTCATTGTTCTCTCGACAGAACAGCTAGTGACTGTCTGTAAATAAAGAAGAATTCTGTACATTACAGTTAAATTTGGACCATTGTAAGGCCGAATAAAACCTTGTTTCATCCACTGGTCTGCCATCCTCTCATTTTCACGTTTCTTTTTGCTTGAAATTCTTTCATTTTCTAAGTTCGCGCGGCGGCAGGAGACGGGAAGGGGGTTGGGCATGACCACACCAAGATTCTACCGAAACCGAGAGAATTATACCGACAATGAACAAAAAATATCTTAGTTATAAATAGGTAGATTATTTAATTTACTGTACTGTATACTACAATATCAATACATTTGCCAATAATATTAATGTAGCCTATTATTGTCATCCTACCGTACAAACACGAAATTTCAATTGTGATTCACAAATTGTCTTATTTATTTATAGTTTCAAAAATCCCCCCCCCCAAAATTTGTTTTGATGGCGCTCTGAGCGCCATATCACCCCCTTCTGGGCACAACTGTTTAAAGAAAGAAGTTGAAGAAACTGGGAAGTGATTACATCGGACCGATGAGATTAAATTATTGTTGAACATAGGCCTATGTTAAGTAGGATATGTCAATGCATGATGCAAATCGATTGAGATTAAAAACTTTTTGAAATCTAAAATAATAAGCAAATTATTTAGTAAATTCCATGGATTTTAAGGATTAGTAATTTAAGGATTTTTGAAAATTCTTAAATAAAGCTGATTCAGAAGGTTTATGTATTTACTATCTGCTTAACATAAAATTATATAAATTATTACCTTCTAAATTTTTTAAGAACGTAAGCTAAGAATAATTACTGTAATTAGATTTTTGAAAATGAATAGATTCATGTTTAAAATGTACACCATTAAAGTAAAAATTTAGTTTTTTCTTGTTTCAAACTTCTTGGAAAGTTAGAGATGTTTTTTTTTGTTGAAATTTTCTACCTGGTCTTTTTGCAATTTTATAAACACAGTATGAAAAAATTATAATAAAGAAATTAAGGAAATACACCAGCAAATTAAGGAATACACTGCAATGATAAAATAAATTAAGTTAATTCTTATTTTTTGTTTAAATATATCATTCGGTTATGGCAAAATCCCAAGTAGGATGTTTGTGAGTTTAGAAGAACTTATTCGCATGACGTTATAATGGTTCGTAAAAAAATAACTTGCATTTGTAAACCTGCTAGAGATGCAAGTTCAACAAAGTAAGGACGCAATGAACATCCTAGTTCTGCATTTTATCCTGAAGTATAGTCAGTTAACAATTATTTTTTAACGTCCAACAAGCTTGTAATATATTTGTATTAGTTGCTTTAGTTGTGTGGAAGTCAACGGTTGCACTGCCTCGGCGGCAATAACCGGTTACGCGGGTTGACAATATTCGCGGAGACTTCAACGCACGAAGTAATTGTTACAATCCATATTTACCGGAGACTTCTATGACCGGTCAAAGAAAGTAGTTATAAGAATACAAAAACTCAGACGGTGGAGTAGAAGCGTACACCTCGCAACAATGTGAAAATAAAAATCTAGGTTAAATCGCATCTGTTTGCGAGTGGAGACGGTTTCGCGACCGTGTAGCCTCGACTGAAGGTCGGATCGGGTGGATTTTTATTTAGGCGGATAGTTCCGCGAGTGCGACACTGATGGTGTATTTTTAAAAGTGCGAAATAGTCGCGTTCTAGCCTTTAAACCACGGTAAGAGTCGCAGATGGTCGGCAAAAATGCGTGAGGTTTTACTACGCAGAGAAAGACGAGCGGCATGTAAGGCAACTTTAATTGAAGGGGACTTCCGCAAGGTCAAAATATCACACGTTCCTTGTTTTGGCAACACTGTGAACTTTTAAGTATGTACACACTATTGGTCGTTTGTTATTTATTTAATTAATATAACCACTCGCCTACTTTAAAACAATCAATTACGTTATTTTACCTGGCATGACTATCTTATCTATAAAAGATTTTAACAACAAATAATCAAAATTTACGTGACTGTCGGCTAATGTAACAATAAAAATAACACACGTTTCTTGTTTTGTCAAGACTGTAAACTTTAAAGTACGTGGACTATATTGGGCTTAAATTATTTTAGTTAATGAATATAACTGTACTTGCGTCTAATCACTTGCCTACTTTAAACCAATTACGTTTTTTTACCTAGAATGTCACTCGCCTACTTTAAAACGGTTGCAATATATCACTACTACCTAGCATGATTATCTTATGTATAAAGACTTTAACAAATAATCCGAAGTCAAGTGAATGGTTCTGGTTTGACCGAAATCGAACCTGCAAACTATCAGGCCAATATAAGCAGATAATACAATTATTGACATAAGAAAAGTTTACAGATAAACCTGTATTTGTTCGATGCGTATTATTATGATGCCAGGACATTAATAATTTAGAACAATTTATTGAATTCAGGATATATTTCTCACAAATAATATTAGTGTTTTAATTTATAATTTAGAAAGTAATTAAAAGAACAAGAAATTATTCAGAAAGACAAAGCCAATGATATTTTCCATGTGTTTATTAATTACACAAGCATTATGTGTTCAGGAAGTTTACATTAGCAAAAATAAAGTATTAACTATAGGCCTTAATGATATAAACAATTTTACAGCCCGTGTTGGTTTGGAAAATTGAGAAGAAATATTAACTAATTGACTTTTGGTTAGGGATGAAGGTCTTCTGTTCTGCTAAGCCCGATAAAATATTAAAATATCCTTCATATAGTCGCCAAGGAAACAAATAAATATATATTTATAACAGTAAAATGTATAGGGGAAAATCAAACTTTTTGTCGTAAGACTCAAAATATTTATTACAGAAAACTCAAAAGTGAAATAAAGATTAGGAAGTAAAAGAGAAGAGATTATTTCCTAAAATTGTTTTTGTCATTTTAATGTTGTATTAAAAATTACTATTTTTCGAATTGCCAGTTGTTTTATTATTTTTTATTTGTAAGAATAACAATGGGTTTATTTGTAACAAACCAATGTTATAAACTGGGTTTTAAATTTGTTGTTTTTACTTAGCCTACGAGATATGTCTGATGATGGGATAGACATCCCGAAACACGTCAAATAAATTAACAAAACGAGGTCACTGAAGAAAAAATATAGTTTTATATATATCAATATAATTCAGTTTATTAAATTTGTACTAAAATTATGTAGCTCACAATTAATTTCCACTTGATTCTTATTATTTGATTATTATTATTTGATTAAAATTTAATGGTTTTGTATTAAACTTTAATAAAATTATAAGACTACAGTATAAAATTGCATTATTATAGTTTGTGGTGAATTTAAATAAAACATTGTAAGTATTTAACATGTTGAATGGTTGCAGGAAATGTAGAAGTAACGCGTGAAGAGATATTTACTGCATTACGCGGTGAAGACTTAATATGCAATAAAAATACCTGACTGGCGTGTTGACAGGAAGATTAGTTGATTAGTTGCCATGTTTTTAATTAAAACTCCATCAAACTCGAATTATAGGAATAAATGAAATGTAAGACGACCATTACAGGTAATTGAATCCATTAAATTATTAGCATACATTATACAAGACTTACCCCTCGTGAAAGTCCGGCGACCTTGCTGTAGGTACACTATGGCTGCTCGTGGAACGACGGATGTCTCTAGGAGGCGGTGATATAGTCCCATTTCTCGGAGAATCACTCTTAAAACTGGCTTTACGAACTAGGCTAGGACTGGACAGCCCCGCTTGTGCTCGGAGCATGGTATCCCCTGCAGGCACTGACCCGTAAGTAAACGGACGACTGTCCTGCCTCGCGTGGTACGGAATATCTTGGTCAGGTTCCGAGCCGCGAGACGGCCGTGCATCGACTGAACTTTGCGCACGATCTCGTTGCGCGGAGTGGGGACTGCCAAGGTCGAGTTTCAAGTCCGGGATGTTCTCCACCGTCAGGAGCATGTCGTTCAAGAGTTCGTCCAACGCGCGGTGGTGGTCGGGGTACGAGGGCGTGGGTTGAGTGAGGAGTCCGTTCCCTGCCGAGGATATACCCGAATCCATGGACACCGTATGGACACTGCTGATGACCGTCGTCCCTCCGCCGACTCCGGCTCCGGGGCTAGAGTTGGACGGCCCCGCTTCTACTTCGACTTCCTGCTTTTTGGTCCGCACTGTAGCGTATAAGGAACCGTCCAAGGGTCCGTACGTGTGACTCACTTCAGCCTCTGGAACAAAAATAAACAGAACCCTCAGCTTGTTTAAAATTTAAAATTCATAAAAAGTCATAAAACGAGTGGCGTAACATATGTAGTTAATGCTTTATTATCAACTACAGTTTCTTTTAACTAAATCTGCCCCCTTTTTTAGAAATGTTTATTTAAATTACTTATAAATATTTATAAATAAAATTGAAGTGTCTGTCAGTGAAGTATTTAGGATTCCTATTTCAATTAAACATTGAAAAAATGGACAAAAACAGAGGTTTTGCGAACGAACGCGGCGCGCGACCATTAAAAATAAATCTAATTTGGATCAAAAGCTTAATATTTTGACAAGATGTGTTATAATTTACAGTATACTGGTTTAACCGATATCAAAACACTATGCAATAATGAAAATGAACTTACAGATGTTAAATACATCTCAAAACCTGATTTGTAATTGTTATGTTCGTTCGGGAGTTATGAGTAACGGACCGGCAGAAAACGGGATTTCTAGCGTTTATTGGTGCGTATCTAATAATTAAAGTACGTCTTAAATGGACACATAGATCGATTTGGGCGTAACTCGCAATGCGTTTTAGGGCCATGGAACTCGGATATAAAAAAGATTTTTTTTAATACGTGTAATGGTAAGGCACAATATTTACCCGATAGTCTTTTTATTTTACTTAATCACATCTGCGAAGGAAGCCACAGGTACCAGCTGGTTTGCGAATAAAAATATTTTACAGTTTATAAATGCGTGTACAGATATTTAATAGTTTATACATTCGTATAAGCTAGCGTATAAGCTATGTACAATTTATTAATGCACCTTGAATGTTTTCTTTTAAAGCCAAAAACAACTTTAAACATTGCAATGTATAGACGCGCTACCTTGAAATGGTTGGATTAATAACATCAACATTAATGTTAATGGATTAATGTATCGTTGGAGCTACATTTAGAATTAAACAAATCATAATAATGAGAATAATTCTTGGAATGTTTAGAATTAGGAGAAACAATGATTAATGTTAAAATTTAAATAGAAGATTATTTATTTCAATATAATGAATATATATAGTTCGACCAAAACTTTTTTAAAGTTTATAAAAGGTGTTACACGTAATATTATATATTAATGGTTATCCCTTATATGAAGTCATCGAAACTTTACATTTTATTTGCCATTTTTATTTGAATTTTGAATTTGTTCATCTGAAGTTTCTTTTGTATTTTTTAAATGTTTATTTTAAAAATATAAATTTAAGGGAAGTTCCAAATAGGCTACCGTTGGAGATTTTCGAATGGGGTAAGCTAGTTTACCACTTATTGTCTGTAAGCAGGAAAACTATATTTTCTACTTTTAAATTAATTTCCTATTGTCTTCCTTTTATAAATACTAGGGGCTCTGCCAATGGACGCTTCGCGTCCCAACCCCGCCTCGGCCTACGGCCTCAGATGGCTGCTTCGCTTCGCTCGCAGTTGGAAAACTGTCTAATGGCTCTCGCTAATCTTTGGCTCGTTTGTACCTCGGTGAACGAGCATCGTTCAGTATTTTTAACATCTGGATTGTATCTATATAGTGACTTTGAAGGAGGTATAAAAAGAACCTGTACCTATTCGCCTTCTAAGCGACTTGAAAGGTGGTATAAAAAGAAGTTCAGATTTTAAATTTTATGAGCATTTTTCAGACTTTATGCGCGTTTTTGAAGACATAAGACCTAGCGCATTCAATTCCTGACGTCAAATAACCCCTGCATGCAAATTTTCATCAAAATCGTTAAAGACGTTTTCGAGATCCGCGACAGATACAAAGATATATACAAGAATTGCTCATTTAAAGTAATAGGATTTCTCTAATAATATGATTATCAACTACCATATTCAAGTTTTCGTTTAAACTTTAAAACAATTTAATAATAAATTTAGCAAGGACGTCGGCCTATAAGTCATTTGAAATATAACAAAATTTAAACAGGCCAGTTCGAAAAGAAAATTTATATACCAGGGTAATTCAGGATGAGACTTCCAGGACGTGTTCTACTAGTGAAAATAAAGAAACAAATTCATATAAAAATCGGTTTGGTAAAGCTTTGTTTTCTAGTTATCCACCATTGTTTTTTTTTTTTACAAAATTACAAAATTTTTTGGAAACATATTTGGTGTGACATTTAAAATATACACCGGGTGTTAGTGAACTCTCTTTAAAATGGGTCAAGTCAAACAAAAAACACCATATAAACATTTGTCTAAAATTCCTAGATTTCTGTCTGTCGGTCTGTATGTATTTTTTACAAATGGTTTTATAACTCAATATCTATTTAAGTTAGAAACTTGAAACTAGGTATAATAAATGTGTACATTAGTAAGTAGAACAACTGTTTAAAACTTATTTCCTGTAAGTAAAGCGGTTTCAAAATGGCGCCAGTTTAAAAATGTTAACGTAACCTATCTCGAAAACCAAAAACTTTACAAAAAGAATTCAAGAATCAAAATTAGTAATTTTGGATATTATGGACAACTACCATCTAACTAAAAACTCTGTTATCTTTTAAGTTATAGAAATAATAAAACACCGATATGTTTAACATTAAAAAAGTAAATGTTCTGTTTCTTCAAGTTTTTTTAGTAAAGTTAGCGGTTTTAGAGATATTTTACGTTAAAAATTTTAAACGGCCGCAATTTTTAAAATATACGAAAAACTTTTGCTTTTTTTACATGGGTAAAAGATGTCATACCAAATATGTATCCAAAATTTGTGTTCAATATATTTCCTAAATCCACAGATATTAGGTATTTTGTGGAAAATGGTGAATAACTGGAAAACAAAGGATTTATGAAATTATGTTTATATGAACGTCTTTCTTTATTTTCACTAGTAGAACACGTCCTAAAAGTTCCTCCATTTAATCCTGAATCCCCCTGTGTGTTTTGTTTTTTTGGGATAGGATATTATTAATAAAATATATTTTTTTATGAATACTTCGTGCTGAATATTGAAAACAAATATAGACTTGCAGCTGAACGATCTTCATCAGTTTTTGTTCGTTAAATTTATAAGCCAACCTTGACCACAATACATTTTAAACATTTACGATCATTTCTACAAAGCCCCAAGCAAAGCAGACTCTGGCAGTCTTTTCTAAAGGGATACAAAAAGTTTGAAAACAAGAACATAACTAATTTACAGTTATGACCCTACACAACGAAGAAGAGCAGTCCCTGCGTGGTGTAACATACTTTTATTGACCACTTTAAGTAACAGTTTTAAAACAGGATTATTTTTCTGACTACGGCGGACCCCTTGTCCTTGCCAACACGAAATAAGAGCGTAGATAAAAAAATAAATGCATCAATTACTATAAAAGCGAGTGTACATACATACATACGTACGTGAGTAACAATATAATATAACAGCTGATTTCACCCATCATTTGTAATACTTAAACAAAACTTAGTATAGATTATACGTTGGGGTTATGTTTGCAATTTCAATCAATAACATAATTCTTGTGAAATTGATTTTCTTAAATATGTGTTAATTAAAGAACTAATTCAGGCTATAATAATGCGTTATAAGATTAGCTTTGAGGTTATAAAATAAATATAAATACAACCTTTTATTATCAATGCATTCAAATATACAAATTTAAAGAAAATATACTAATTCGTTTAGCTTCGAAAACATTCATACATCTTCGTATAACATATAAACTTATTCAATTATTCATTTCTTCATTATAATATTAATAACTTCTAAATCATTTGATCTATCATGTATACTAATCTATACTCATTATACACTTATTATATAGAGGCAAAGTTTTTTTTTATGTAGGGGGTAATCTCTGGCACTACTGAACCGATTGGAAAAATATTTTTACTAATAAAAAACTACACTATCCCTGAGTAACATAGGCTATAATTCATTTCGATAAAAACCTTTTTTTTATTTCAATATTTGTAAATTTAGTCGGAAAAAATTCTTAGGTTAGGCCTAGAATAATTAAACCAACACATGTATTTACATTTATTACCATAGCAATCAATTGAATAAAATAACAGATAATATAGCTGTTTGCTCCAATATTTCCATTAACAGCTGATTTCAAAATTTTAAACAATTATTTTTGTATTTCTCGCTTTTAGGTTAGGGTTTTAACGTGTAGACCTGAGCCTTGCTGGTTCTTTTAACCATTATTATATTACTGTTATAAAATATAAGAAATAATTTAATTTGAACATTTAACATTATTTACCATCTAAGTTTTGAGGTTATGATTAATCCTACACCTTTATTCTAAATCAAACATAACATATGTTTTAGAAGGTTCCATTGGGGTTTGGCGTGCGGAGCACGCAGGGGTCTCCCCTAGTTATGAAATAAAAAGCAATTGAAAGTTAATATTTTTATCTTTATGTATATATATATATATATTATATATAAATACAAAATTTTAACAAATAGGCCTACAGTTTTATAACCGATATAATTGTACATTTACCGAGTTAAAAATCCCCGTCAGCATAGTTAGGTAGGCCTAGATAGAGTCTGTTGTTTTTAAATATATATTTTTGTTTAATGATGTATTTCTGAAGTGTATCTAATTGATCTGCCTGTGATTTTTCACGAGGGCTGGCTTACTAGTAATCATAATAATAAATAAGTTATAATAGTTTCACAAAAGTATTGTGTCACATAAACAAAATCTATTTCGCAGAAGAATTTTGGTGATTTTGAAAAGTAATGAGTAGAGAGGTTAACTATTAATATGCGACATATAAATATTTATTCTACAAGTAGCCGTATACATATCTTAAAAAAATCGACCACACAGCTGGACCACTGACGTAAGCTAAGCGAAATTCAAAAATTAAATTAATTTATATGTTTTAGGGTTAAAACCAATCATTTGTGAAATTCGTTTACTCACGAAGGCATTGAATAGCTTGCTTTGCGAGTTTGCACCTCGACCTTGTGGCCTCGGGTTATGGACGGTTTCGCTTCGCTCGCAAAGTACAAACTCGGCCTCTGATCAGAAGATGCCCCAACGGTAATATCCAAAACGTGGATTTGAACCGGACACTTTTATGGTATTTTACGTTTTGATCGATTTTGGGATAGTCAAGCGAGCTATAAGGTCGTGTAAAAAACAAAATGTTCAGAATACTATCTGAAATTTATTGTTTTATATAATTGCCCACAACAATTTTATTTTAGTACGAAAAATCTCAAAAAAATAGTTACTTACTGCAAAAAACGGTTTCCGGTTGTTGGATTTTTTTGTACTAACGAACTCGTCCGAGCGACTTAGAAAACCAACGTGTGTTCCAAATTTACGTTTAAAAATACAAAGTTTGCCTATTCTCAGTGTGCGTCAACGACCCCATAAAAACATACCTTTAAATTTTCGAATGTTTTTCTTAAGTAGGTTGTGCTCTACGTTGATTCTGTGTCTGTCAGTCAGGACAAAACCGCTTTTATATATAGATTTACTATTGGACCCGGCAATGCTTCGCTATTGCTTGATTTAATTTTAAGGGTAGTTATCCCATTTCACCCCTTTGATTTAAGTAATCGAATTGTAAATGGTTTTTCATATCACTTAAGAATAATATTGCACAATTCTAACTTTATAGCTTGTAGGAAGATAGTTCAATTTGTATTTATTGTATAGGGGTAGCAATCTCATTTAAACATATTTCTCTGAATGTCCATGTTCTCTAAAAAACCCTAGTGCTAATATGTTTAAATTGTGAAATTTAAGTGAAATTAGTTGGGTAGTTTTTGAGAATATAGAAAAAGTAAATATTTGTATTACTATTTAATTTTACGGGTAGTTATTCCATTTCATCCCTTTGACTTCAGTAATCAAATTGCAAATATTTATTTTATATACCTTACAAATAATATTACATAATTTTAGTTTTATAACTTGTAAGAAGATAGTTTAATTTATATTTATTGTATAGGGGAGGCAACCCCATTTCAACCATTAAGACTCTAGTAATTTTAACGTCTAAACACTTCTGGCAGTGAAACGAATAAACTGTAAAATATTATACGTGAAATCGGTTTAATAGTTTTTGAGTCTAGACAGGACAAAGACTATGAACATCCATTTGAACCCTTAGAGATAAAGAACGCGTGGAAACGGATGTTTTGTAGTTTTCTCAGTATTTCTACAACAATTTAGATTATATTTTTAAACAATTTTTGATTGGTAAATTATTTATTGAATGCCAGTAAATTTAGATTTTGTTTCAGATTTTAAAAATGAAACTGTGCCTTTCTGGTTTCGTCTGCTTTTGCTTGAGTCACAAGTGTGCAAAGATCTCGTAGGAAATATGTTTGCGTGAACGGTGTTTTTAACGCAAATTCCAACTTCTGAATTGGTCAAGCAAAACAACGACTCGAACGAGCACAAGATTTAAATAGGTAAAAATGAGTCATGGAATAATAAAACTGTCCGACTCGAAATAACTCGATTCGTTTCTAATTTCGGGCGTTAATGCACCGGCTATAACTGCAGCAGTAACGGTTCATGGGTGGAATAGATCTCGGAGTTAGTAGACCACTCGAGTTCCCTTGTATGGTCATCCAGTGACGTCACCGGCTGACCTTGTACGTGTAAGGCAAACTACTCCGTACTAAGTCCACCACCCTGTCTCTAAACTAAACTTTGACACAAATAATTATTACTCAATTTTTCCTATAAGAAACACTACGTAATCACAGGCTGTTGTTCATTGTTGCCAGTTATTTACAGTGACTTGGGACTTTGAGTGCGCTGATCCCGGATTTCTATTATAGATGTAAACCGCTAGAATGTGCGAGATATTTAAAAATCATTGTGTTGTATTATATTAAGGAGAGGCTACCCTGTCCGCCATATTGAATCTGATTCCCATAAGAGCAATGCTACAGAATAAGTCATTTTCCCCGTTAATTCGTGGAATAAATTAAATAATTTGGTTTCATTTTGAAGTATTGTCATATGCGGATGTTGATTGCTGAATACATTTTCAAAACCCGTTTTATTGTTTAAATAAACGTATGATATAAATAGTAAAAAATAGTAAACTATATACATTTTTTACTCAGTTGCAAAAAGAGATATTGCAAAAAACCTTACAAATCAACACCCACAATCTATTTTACTTTAAGAAAAAAATGTTCGTTTTTTGACAAAAATATGCTTAATAGTGAAGGTATGTTTAGGTTATTTAACATTGAAATTGGTACCTAACTTCGCCGTTTTGAATTTAGGAAGCCGAGCCTTAAGGGGAGAATACCCTCTCCGCCATATTGAATCTGATTCCCATAAGAGCTATGCTACAGAATAAGTAATTTTTTCCTTTAATTTGTGAAATAAATTTAAACATTTGGTTTCATTTGGTTCAAATTTAATACGCATGTTGGTTGTATAAGTCACTCGGACTAGTTCGTTAGAAGAAAAAAAAATCCAACAACCGAAGCACGTTTTTGACTGAAAGTAAATATTTTTTGAGATGTTTCGTATTCCAATGAAACGGTTTTGGCACTCGCAAACCGAGTTGTTCCCCTGCGAGCGGAACGAAGCCAACCGTGAGCTGGAGCTAGAGGCTAAGGTGCAAACAATTCTACAAATATATTTCGTACACAGAGGCCGCAATTCAGCGCCTTAGTGAGTAGACCGATTTCCCAAATAATTGGTCGAAACCCTAAAACATATAAACTTATTTTTGGAAATTCTCTCAACACACGCCAGAGGTTCAGCTGAGTGATCGAATTATTTCAATCTGTACCCAGTCTCCCATAGTACACATGCACATGTCAGGCGCCGAGAGCATGTCCGTCACGCACACCGAAGCATGACATATGCTTTTACGACCCTATCGCTGCTATGCAAGTACGCAATGGATATAAATGTTTCAAACTTTGTGTCTTAAAAGCTGAAGCAATTGAAATGTATTAGCAATTGTGAATACGGGGAAGCCCAGTACCCTATTAGTTGTAAATGTGACGTAGAAGGGTTAGGATATTTCTATCGATTTAGTATAGAAAACTCAACAGGTTGTTGTTTCAGTGAAAATATACTCGTTAATAAAATGTATTTCTTTTAAATTCTGTTTGAAAAAATTTAATTCGCAATATCCTAAGTAGAGAGAATACCTCAGGGTGACCTAGGGGTTCCCCTCACCCCAAAATTTGCACCAAAAATTCCTCCCTCCACTCCCAAAATGCCTCCTACAACCCCCTTTTACCGCACCCACCCCAAAAGTTCCACCCACCGCCTTCCACCTACCAGGTTTAAAAATTCATCCCTCCACCCCCAAAATTCCACCCACCACACCTTTGTTCCCTGATAATTCCCCATAAATTCCACCCACCACCCAAATATTCCCGGGTCACCCCTCACCCCAAAAATTCATCCCAACCTCCCCAAAAATTTCACCCAACATCCCAGAAACTTACCCTCTCCCCTTTAAACCTAAGGCTACCTACCTAAGGGGTGGTAGGTGGAAGGCGGTGGGTGGAATTTTTTGGCCGGGGGCGGAAAAAGGGGGTTGTAGGAGGCATTTTGGGGGTGTAGGGAAGGAATTTTTGGGGTGAGGGGGACCCCTAGGTCACCCTGAGGTAAAAGCCCCTTATTCTCTCTACTATCTTATGTCTGGTGTTAAATCTCGAACTACACGCGCTAACTGGTTAACAATAATGATGTTTTTTGGAAGGGGGAGTCACATTTCTTTAAGTTTAAAATGTTGTGATTACTTTATTTAAAATTAATTTACAATATTATTGTTATTTTCAAATTAATATCTTAAATAAAATTAATAAATAATTTCAAAACATGAAATCAGCTATTGATGGAAATGCAACTAAGAACGAGTTTTCGTGCCAGTTTACATGTGTTTGAGTAATTATACTATTATACCGCACAGAAAAGCCTCCAATCAACAGATGTATGTATTTTAAACGGACGATTAGGATTTTTTACAATTTAAAGGTCTGTATTTTCTGTGCGACTATTTATAAATTTGTATAACCACAAACTTGGGACCGCTCTTTTTATTCACATATATTACATTGAACGTAAACTAACAGCCCACATAATTTGGATTGTTTTCTTAACGTCCATTCTTTCTGTCCATACGGCTAATGAAGGAGATCCTTAGAGAGACACCCTTAGCACAAAGTAGTCTACGAAACCCTTAATGTATAATTAATTTTATTTAATTAGAATACTTTTTCGAAGCAACGCGAGTGCCGGGGCTGGAGGTTGAGGTGCAAACAAACTATACTAATACATTTCGTACACGCATGCAGCTATTCAGCGCCTTCGTGAGTAGACTAACTTCCCAAATAGTTGGTCGACTCCCTAAAACATAACTTAATTTTATAAATTCGCTTAACTTACGTCAGCGGTTCATCTGCGTGGTCGAATTATTTATTTACGTTAGATTACTTAAAATATCAACACTGTTATAAATAATGAGCCCGGTCGAGTCGCAGCGTTCAGTAAATCACAGACTAAATGAGCGCTCCGGTACATAAACGCGACATGTAATAATTTTTGTAAATTTTAATTGGTGCTTTTCACGCCCGAAGTGATTTTACGACGTCAGGCGGGTAAACATATGACGGATACGATATTCGGCGCCGATGGGGCGATTATAAAATTCAGCAGCTAATAACTGCGGCGTTAAGTTTAGTGGTGAATACAACTGTTTCATTTCCGCGTGTACTTGAACACCGGTGTCGGCAGAGTCAAATATGTCTTAGTTAAGAATTAGCAAAGGTGTATCGGTATATTTAATTACTTTATTAAACGATAAACAGAAAAAGTTAAAGTTTAACGAGAGATAATTGTGTCAGTTTGCTGAGCTGTTAACATTTACGCTAAAGTTCAAAGACACAAAGCGTAGAAAAGGTCACTGTTCCCTTCTATCTAGACAATAGTGTAGTCAAGAAGGTAAAAATATTTATATTTTCGCCAATGATCACAAAATGAAGATACAAAATTATAAACAGCTTCTTGTAAAACCAATAAATTTAAAAAACTTTTCTTCTTTATTGAAACTTTCGTTTGTTGTGATATTTTCTTCATCGGCAGAGCTATTAATTTTGTACTAGCCTATTTAATGATTTTTAATAACATCAATCCTCAAACTGTAACAGCTGTTTTAAATATTGTTTCAAACAATATGTGATCAAAAGCTTTGACTTAATAGCGAAACCTAAAGCTTAGACTAAATGCTAAAAGCTTTTGCTTATTTTTTATTCAACAGACCCGATATGCTTCAGCCTATGATTATGAACTAAATTAAATTATCGAATTACATTTATAGTCGGTTTACTACTTAGGACTATTAGCGAATTACCTTAGGAATGTTGAGCTATTGCAGTGACTCTTACGGCGGGACATGAGGTTGGGAGTAGTAAATGTGCACCGATCATAGTCCCCAGAACACGTTTTGGGGTGTCATTAAAAATTACATAAATGCATAAATGAGCATAAAACATCCAACAACCGGAAGCACTTTTTTTTTGACTGGAAGTAACAATATTTTGAGATTTTTCGTACTATAATGAAAAATGTTGAAGTATTATATAATAAACGGTACCAGGAACTGGCACATACTTTCTCACAAATATATTTAAATTATTAAACAGATTCACGGTGACTTGTAGGGTGAGGTAGGAGAGGTGATTTTGTATTAAAGTTGTTTTCCCATAAAAATCCATAAAATAACGGAAAAACCAACTTTTCTCAAAAACGGCTAGAACGATTTTGATTCAAATTTTACAGTTTATAGTACTTTAGGTCCCTAATAAACTATAAAATTTTAATCAAAATCGTCAGAGCCGTTTTTGAGAAAAGTTGATTTTTCCGTTATTTTAAGGGGTTTTATGGGAAAATTACCCTTAAAAATAAAAAAAATAGTGTGCTTAAGACCACACGTTGGAAGTGATAACTTCTATGACCAATTTATATTTTTTTGTAATATTAGAGGAGGAGGAATAAGGATAAAATAATTTAAAACATTAATGACTTTGCTGACTTTGGTATTTAATATACATATAACACAAATATCATATATATATATACATACATACTATATCTCGAGCGGTGACGGTCGCGAGTTTGATGCTTTTCCTCTCCCAATAAGAAGTGCTATGTAGTATATTCGCGTTGCGTACATATATATATATATATATATATATATTTATATAGATACATACTATATCTCGAGCGGTGACGGTCGCGAGTTTGATGCTTTTTCCTCTCCCAATAAGAAGTGCTATGTAGTATATTCGCGTTGCGTACATACATATATATATATATATAATACATACTATATCTCGAGTGGTAACGGTCGCGAATTCAATGCTTTTTCCCCAAGCAAAAAGTGCCCAACGCCGCTAAAGAAGTTTTCACTTCAAAAATTCTCAAAAATGAAAAAAAGCCTGTAGATACCGTGCATTAGTACCTCCATACCAAATTTCATCAAAATCGGACGACTGGTTTAGGCTCTAGGTCTGATAACATCCACACAGACACACATACAGACACGCACACAGACATCACTCCGAAAACCACTTTTTTAGGTTCAGAGGGACCCAAAACGGATATTTCCACCAAAAACTCAAACTCGAAAATTTTGACGAATACAATACTTTCGCCATAATATACTATGGTATAGGGGGAGAAAGTAATAAATAAAGGAGATTATTGTGGACGTTTTGTTTCTTTACACGATCTTATAGCTCGTCTGGTCCCCCCGAAATCGACCAAGACGTAAAATACCATAAAAGTACCCGGTTCAAATCCATGAGGAGCATCTTATCCGAGACCGACAGCCGGGTTTGTTCGCTGCGAGCGACGCGAAGCAGTCCTTAACCCGAGGCCGCAAGGTCAAGGTGCAAATTCTAAAAGCGGGTTTCGAAGCTGGAGGCTTAGGTGCAAACAATTTTACTAATATTTTGTACACACAGCCAGCCGTTCAGCGCCTTTGTGAGTAGATCAATTTCCCAAATAGTTCGTTAAAACCTTAAAACACATAAACCTAATTTTGGAAATTCGCTCAACTCACGTTAGCGGTTCAGCTGCGTGGTCGAATTATCAAAGTTTAAATTAACTTACACTCCCAGAAATTACATTTTTGGAATAATTAATTTATCGATAAGGTCAAATATTTTTGAAAACGAAGTTTGCCTTTTAACTTAAAATAAGAATATGCAATAATACCACCATAGTTACATTTAAAATAAACGGTACCAGGAACTGGCACATACTTTCTCACAAACATATTTAAATTATTAAACAGATTCACGGTGACTTGTAGGGTGGGGTAGGAGAGGTGATTTTGTATTAAAGTTGTTTTCCCATAAAAATCCATAAAATAACGGAAAAACCAACTTTTCTCAAAAACGGCTCGAACGATTTTGATTCAAATTTTACAGTTTATAGTACTTTAGGTCCCTAATAAACTATACAATTTTAATCAAAATCGTTGGAGCCGTTTTTGAGAAAAGTAGATTTTTCCGTTATTTTAAGGGTTTTTATGGGAAAATTACCCTTAAAAATAAAACATTCACAAAAATGAAAAAAAGCCTGGAGATACCGTGGATTAGTACCTCTATACCAAATTTCATCAAAATCGGACGACTGGTTTAGGCTCTAGGTCTGATAACATCCACACAGACACACAGACACACATACAGACACACACCACACAGACATCACTCCGAAAACCACTTTTTTAGGTTCAGGGGGGCCCAAAACGGATATTTCCACCAAAAACTCAAACTCGAAAATTTTGACGAATACAATACTTTCTCCATATACTATGGTATAGGGGGAGAAAGTAAAAATCTTCAATATTTGTTTTTTGTTTAAAATTTAAACAAAACAAATTTAAATAACAGCGTTGTTTAGAACCGTAATTTCTTTGCGCTTTTTAGTTTTACTGGACCAAAATCTATCCAGCACTGTTGTTGTGTTCTCTACTTAACTAGAAACCGAGATGAAAAATACGTTCAAACATTTTGTCCTTCCCTGTACATTAAAACGAACAAATGTCATCGCTGCTTGTATTTAACATTGCTCGTACGGACAATGCATGCATTTCACTCCGCTGCAGAAGCGTTCTTATAGATGTGAGCTCATTGTTTAGGTGTCACTTGCAAAGACATGTGTTTGTAAACAAGACGGTCATCAAAAAGCTCTTAAGCAACTCGAACCGCGTTGTTTGTTTAATTAATTGGGGTTAACCGAGTCAACTGACGGGCTGCACTGTGAACCGGGCGTGTAAACATTTGCACAGCCTTTTTAAATTGCACAGCCTACACTGTTCTTGTTTGTTTGAAGGACGAGAAAATTGTTTTTAGAGTGAAATATTAATTGAATGTGTTGTTAAATCATATTATAAAGGAATTTAAGTTTTAAAATATGCAAAGTACGAGTATTTGGAGTGTCCCTTCTTGTTTTTTTTTTGTATAAGAGTGATTCGATTTTCAGGAGATAATTCCCACAAGACGGTTGTCCTGAAATGGGTTGGTGAGCGAAGCGAGTAGGCACGGAGTCCCTAATCTAATATATGCTGCTTCGCGGGATGTATTTTTATGTGTAACACCCTTCAGCCAAATAAAGGCCCTCTTAGAATCAAATATTTAACAAATAATCGCCAAATTTAACAAATAAGACAGTTTTTACAACCAAACATTAAACATAGTACCAGGAGACCGAGCTAAAGCTCGATTATAAGCAGGGCCTAGTTCGCTCACGTCAATAACTATTATTGCAAATTTCCGTGAACATCGTTTAGGTTAGGCCTATAACTTTAAACAACTAAATAAAGGGTATGTTTATTTAGCAGAAGTATTCGTTGCCATGGTAACTATAAATAGATACAACATTACGCTTACCTCTAATAAAATACAGTTTAAAAGAAAACAGATGATTATTGTAATGGCATTGTAAACATCTGCATCAGCTGTGCTTCGTTTAAAAGAAAACAGATGATTATTGTAATGACATTGAAAACATTTGCATCAGCTGTGCTTTGTATTGTTTAAAATGGACAAATTTCACTTTTTAATTTAATAAAAAGACGTAGAAAACGAATTTTCCCAGACTGGTGATCATTTCCAATCGATTTCTCGTGGTCAAAAGCCCCATATAAAATCAAAAAATCAAAAATCCTTAGACGGAGATTCCAGATCCATTTAGCAGACAGACAATTATCTCTAGCTTTAGAAGATAAGTTACAAATGTAACATAAATATTACGATCACGCAGCTGAACCGCTGACGTGAGTTCAGCGAATATCCAAAATTAAGTTGATATGTTTTAGGATTTCAACCAACTATTTGGGAAACTTGTATACTCATGAAGAAAATGAATAGGTGCCTACGCGTACGAAATATCGTACCGTTCGTAGCGGAAAAGCGAGTTCGCACCTCGATCTTGGAGCTTAGGATTTTACACTGTTTCGCCGTCGGCCAAGTAACAGAATCGGCTCTAGGGTAAAATCACCTGCGTGGATTTGAACCAAGTACTTTTAATGTATTTAACGTTATGATCGATTTCGGGGGAACAAGTCGAGCTATATAAGATTGTGTAAAAAAAAAAACAAAATGTGCAGAATAGTGTCCTATTTATTTAGATAAAACTCAAAAACTTTCATTCGAGTACGAAAAATCTAAAAAAA
>JAGFPH010001309.1:124178-138534 GCA_018207615.1 Philaenus spumarius | reverse complement strand
AGAAGAAACTATGGAATTGATTAATTGATGTAGTTATAACTATGTAGAATAGACTAAACTTACCAGCGAAAACTAAATAAAATTTAGTTACTAACAATTTGGGAAACCCCCAATACAATCTGGCAGTCCGATGGTCAGCTGCTATAGTACGTAATAGAGTGTTCATTAAGTCCCGTTAACATCTTCATTATTTTTCTTACTCAAAATAAGTTAACAAAACTGTGTATAAATCTTGTGTTGTATAACAGGACACATTTTTTGACATGTCTGACCCTCTATGATTTGTTTGGGGTTGGGGGAGGAGGGGGAAGCAATAGCAAATGTAAAGGAAAATCATGTAATACACCATTGTAAAACTCATTAAAAGAGAAACAAAGTAAAGCTCAGTACCTCGCTTCGTTTCAAAGTAATGAACAATCAAAGATCTGGAAAATGATATGTTATTAATTTGTAAATATTAAGAATAAGTAGGTTTTTGAGATTAAATGTAACACATTTTACAAAACGAAACTGTAAATTAACGTAGTTACGGTTACCACTAATTTATCTGAGTTTCTATGTGTATTTGAAAAACTTTAGAAACATAATATTTATATATAATACAACCCTTGACCTTTGTTCCTGACTTTCTCTTCTATATGCGTAACTGGCATAAACACCACTTTTTATGTACTGATAGGATAGCAATACCTTCCTCATTTTGTTAATGATATTTGTTGTGACAACACTCATTTCAGACTGTTTACAAAAGTGTCTTTGCTATACTGTACTAGTTTTTAGAAAATGCCGTCTTGTCTGGGTAATATTTTTAGATTGTATTTGCGTTTTTTAATCTACCGTAGTTATAAAAACATTGACGAACTAATCTTTTAAACATTTTTAAATTAGTACCATCAACAAACTACTTATTCATAACATTAACAATTTAATAACCTGCTTCGATGTTATATTAAAAATGTAATTTTCCAGAACTTTGATTGTGCATTACTTTGAAACGAAGCAAGATACTAAGCTCTAGTTTGCGCCATTCTCTTTCTCTTTTAATAAGCTTTACAATGGCGTGTTACATGACCTACCTTAACATTTGAAATAGTTAATCACACACCTCCCAACCCCAAAATCATAGTGGGTCAGAAATGTCAAAACACATTTCCTGTTATGATATACAAGAATTTAATGTTCTGTTAATATAATTTCAGTAACAAAAATAATAAGTAAGCTTTTTGAAAACTCTGTATATAAAGTACTGTAATACTTCATTAAAAATAAATTAAAGTTTAACAATTTTAAATGAAGTAAATAGGCAAATAACATTGCGTGATAACCAACATCTAATTTAAGACTTAAAAACATATATAAATAAATGCTAGTTTCATCCAGATTTTTCAGTAATCCAACAAATTAAACAATATTTTAAGAAAGCATTCTAATATATTTTACGTTTTATCAAGAAACGTGCCTATGCATAAATTTTTTCTTACAACAATCATTTAGTTTTTCTTCTCGGAAATTGCGTTTAGTTTACTGTCAACTATTAAAACTATTTTCAAACTACAAGTCCTTGCTAAGCACACCGAAACTCTAAACACGATTCTATGAATCAGTCTACAGATTTAATGTGCTTAATGATTGTAGTTCAAATAAAATACGACACTTGAAACTGTTAAACATGGAGATATTAGGCTGCATCGTTACAGTCTACAAATAAACTTATCTGTGTGTCCAACAAACAGTCTGATAGCGATTGTTGAGAACGAAGAGGTAAATTTCCACAACAGAATAGACTAGCCTACGTTTTCTTTGCAATTTTTCATAACTTATAATACCTAATTATTTTGGTTTTCTATTACATTAACAATAAAGATTTTAAAATAAACATTTTAATTTATATAAAATACTTGTTTTAAAGTAACATAATAAAATCGTTTAAGCGCAAGACAAATGTCATTCAAGCATAAACATTGGTTCCTGAACTTATAATAAATAAATTTTCCACAAACATTCTGCCCGAAAATATGGGAATATAATTGTACTCGAATTGGTTAAAGGAATAATATTTACATGAGCTAGGTTTTAGAGAACATAACTTTCAATGAGTTAAGGGCTTGGCAATGTGACGCAATGTTGCCACTAGAAAAACAATAAAAAAGTAACAATCAAATAAAATAAGGTTGTATCAAACCATGTAAAATTACGTAGTACACACATTAAATGCACTGCTTACATTACTGTGTCTAAAGCAATACTTTGAATTAAATAATTTATGTATATTTCTTTGTTTACAGATAATGTTATCGTTTGTTTAAAAGTGGCCTTTAAAATTATAAAGGAAAAACCCTTTACGTTACAGTATATTTATATTGTTCAAGGTACTTAATAATGAACCATTTAAAAAATAAAAAATTACAAAATACATTATTACAATTAGTGCATGTAAAACTAGTTTAATTGTTTGTTTTTTTATTGCTTATATTTTATGGTTTAGAGAATTAGACTGACAAACAAAGTATTAAAATTTAATAATAACAATTATCCAACAAAACCAAATAAGAAAAATACAGAAACAATAAGGGAGACCCCGAGGTAATAAAACCTGTGAGAGTTTTACTAGCCTAAACACATATTATACATAACTAGGGGTTCTGCCCCTGGACGCTTCGCGTCCCAACCTCGCCTCGGCCTTCGGCCTCAGATGGCTGCTTCGCTTCGCTCGCAGTTGGAAAATTCGCTAAAGAATCTCGTTAATCTTTGGCTCGTTTTTACATAGGTTACCGAGCACAAATCAGCTGTTTTATTTGGCAGCTGACTCAAACTCATTAAACATTATCACCATTAGATTAACATGGGAAATTTGATGGATTGTTTGGCGGAGCTCCTTCTCGGGTTAATAGCGGCTAGAGGGATGATTGGATCTTGAATCTGACAGAAAATTTCTACTTAATTTTCTACAACTTTTGTATTTAACATTTTTTGCTATCTCTTACCGTTTTCTTACTAAATGCGCTCAAAGTGAGAAAATTAAGAAATAGAAAAAATCTAAAAAATCTTTCCCGCCCAAAAGGTACTTGCAAAATTAAAAAATTTTAAATTCTGGCAATTTTCCCAAAAGTTTTTCGTTGAGAGCTTTAATTCAAGTATGAGGTAGAGGGGGGTACGATTACGGGAAGTACCTAATAATTAATGTCAGTGAATCTGTGAAATCGTCTAGCTTTAAGAACGTTGGGCGGAGCTTCCCTTCTCGGATGAATAGTGGCTAAATGGATGATTGTATCTTAAATCTGATGAAAAGTCGTTAGTCTGAAATTAAATTTTCTACAACTTTTGTATTTAACATTTTTTGCTATCTCTTACCGTTTTCTTACAAAACGCGCTCAAAGTAAAAAAATGAAAAATATTTAAAAATCTAAAAAATCTTTCCCGCCCAAAAGGTGCTTGCAAAAAAAAAAAATGTTAACTTCTTGTAATTTTCCCAAACGTTTCTCGTCGAGAGCTTTAATTCAAGTATAAGGTTGAGGGGGGTCCGATTACGGGAAGTGCCTAATAATTAATGACAATGAATCAGTGTTACCGTCTAGCTTTATATAAGTAGATATAAGAATACAAATAAAACGTTAATGAACCACAGCCGACGACCGTGCTTCCAATAAATATAATACAGTACTTACTATATTCATTCATATCAAAATTATCGACTTAAAGTCGTTTTACACATGACATAACTTATATTTACTTACATGCATACATGCAACACAAATTCACTATCTTAAGCATCTTACAAAAACAAATATCAATATTTTACTATATTTTATTAGCACTGTATATAAACACAAAAACACAGGCTTTCCTATAAATAGAAAAGCGAGTGTACGTACGTACGTGAGTAACAATACAATATAACAGCTGATTTCACCCATTATCTGTAATACTTAAAAAAAACTAGCGTAGATTATACTTTGGGGTTATGTTTACAACTTCAATCAATAATATATCTTGTAAAGTTGATTTTTTAAACATGAGTTGTGGAACTAATGTAGGCTATAATATGTTATAAGAATTGCTTTGAGGTTATAAAATGAATATAAACACAACCTTTTATCGTCAATATATTCACTTATACAAATTAAAGAAGATGTAGCCATTCGTTTAGCTTGGAAATATGCGTACATCTTCGTATAATATATATTCATATTCTAATATTATTTTCTTCATTATAATATTAATAACTTCTAATTCATTTCATATATCAATATTTCAACAATAGGCCTATAAAATCATATTTAAATAATCCTTACATCTACCGAATTAAAAAACCCTCACAACATAGTTAGGTACTCCTAGATAAAGTTTCTTGTTTTTAGATAGTATTTTTCAAAATTATGTGTTTCTGATGAGTATCTAATTAAACTGCCTGTGATTTTTCACGGGGGCTTACTAGTATTGTATTATTTGCTAGTTAAGTTTTTATCTACTGAATGGCATGGTTAAGTTTGATAGAATGGTTGCGGGACACCCTGTATTGATTAAGCCAAATTACTATTTACCTATTTTAACTGTAAGAACAGAACTTAGCGTCCACCTCGACCATGCTAAAGCTTACAATTTACGTTTCACGGAGAGGTTTTCGCAATAAGAAAATTTAAATCGCCAGTAATGGATTCAAAGCCTACGTCGTGGACTTACCTACGTATCGCAATCATCCCACATGCCTCACTCCTCTCACAGGTGTGTCCATAGTGGGAAAGGTTTCACCAACAAAACGCGAGGAATTAGCATACGGCCGACGGTAGTTGTCGCGCGTTCGAACACCCACGGCGGACTGGCGGGACCGAAATAGCGCGAGCGGAGAGAGAGAGAAAGTAGTCCAAAATTGTACTAGAGGGGAACTACCGGAGGGGGACGAGGTGGCGTTCTCACCTGTTGCCAGACGTTAGTCGAGGTTACGTGTAAATGATTCATCAACAATAAGAACAGATCAACGCCAACAAGTGCAATCTCGGCTCGATTCTGCTTTATTTCCGTATAACGACATCTTTAATGTACCTCATCAATATTGTCCGCAGGAAATTAGTTAACGAAGACGTAACGTGCTGTTCCTACTTTATTATAAAGTTTGTACAATAATAAAACTGACAGACAGTTTCACTGCCAAATGCGTTTTAATGAAAAATTACCATCTCCAGGTGTACAAGAGCGACATTCAAACAAGTTTGTAACCGTAAAAACTATTGAAACATAATGAACTAGAACATAACTCGACCACGCAGCTGAACCGCTGAGCAACATTCCAAAATTAAGTTTATAGGCCTATGTTTTAGGGTTTCAACCAGCAATTTGGAAAATAGGTCTATTCACGACGGTGCTGAATAGCTGCAAAATGGTTCGCACGCCATTCCGTATATTGGGATTATCTTCAAAACATAATACATGGCGTGCTTCACACGCCATACCACATATTGGGAGTATCTTCAATTCACAAAGCATTGCGTGCTTCGCACGCCATACCACATATTGGGAGTATCTTCAATACACAATGCATTGCGTGCTTCGCACGCCGACCCCATAGTAGAATCCACCACATATTTTTGAATCGGGTAATTCTATGGTATTTTACGTTTTGATCGATTTTGGGGGAACCAAGCCTAAGGTCGCGTAAAAAAACAAAATGTGCAGAATAACATCCTACATTTGTATTTGTAGAAAAATCTCAAAAATAAATTCATTCTCGTAGGAAAAATCTCAAAAAATTTTACTTCCGGTCAAAAAACGTGCTTTGATTGTTGGATTTTTAATGACACTCCAAAACGTGTTCTGGGGACTATGATCGGTGCTCATTTGCTTCTCCCGACCTTGGGTCTTTCCATAAGGGCCACTGCCGCCCTTATGTTTTTCTATGGAAATTCGCTAATAATTTACACATTTTGTGTTTGATAATAAACTAAAACCTTAAATACATATGATGACTAAAGGCTCAGCCCATGCTCGTTTTTCTGGCTAACCAACTCGTCCGAGCGACTAGGCTAGGGTAACCAAAGTGTGTACCAAATTTGGACCAAATCGGACTTAAAATGCCGCCGTTTAAGTCCGCAGGATATTAGCTAAGTTAAATATAATGACAGCAAATGTAGGCCCACATACAATATTGCTGTATTTTCTGTGTTACAGGATGCCGTGTTGAACAAACCAATTATTACAAATATATTAATTACTATCCTTCATTCGATTGTTATGACAGTTAACCATCCGATAGGGAATCAAAAGGGTTACAAAAAAGGTATCTCGACAATTTTTGTTAAAATGTACGGTTTATGAATAATTTAGGTTTGAAATATTCAAACAGCCGTCATTTTGAAAAGCATCGTTGGATAGAATCGATTATTTTTCTTGGGATAGATCATTATTACATTAAACTGCATGCCAAGTTTGAATTTAATCAGTCAAACCCTTCTCTAGATATGAATTATTTTGTAAAAAAAAACAAAGTGGCGGATATCTGGAAAACGAAGCATTTCCGAACCTATATTTATAGGAACTTTTTTCATTATTTTCTCTAGTAGAACATATCCTGAAAGTTTTTCCCTTTCTTCCTGAATCACCCTGTATATGCACAAATTTTAATGACACTCCAAAAGGTGTTCTTGGGACCATGATCGGTGCTCATTTACTAATCCCGACCTTTGGCCTCACTAAGGGTCACTGCAATAGGTCATCTTTTCTGTGGAAATCCGCTAACAAGAAGTGTACTGTAGGAAATTAAATTTTTATAAATCACAAAATAGTTAGACATTTTTATTTACAAACTAAAGTTTTTATTTATTTCTAATTTTATCATTTCCATTTCTACTTAATTTTTTTAAATAGTACGGTACTTATAACATTTAATAAATTTACGAAGACAAATAAACTCCCATAATGGTTCCCGGGGCGCCAAAGTTCACACATTTGATGATCTAGTCAGTTATAATAACTCTTTGGATGCGTGTATATTTTTCGGAGGTGCAAAAAAGCCTCACATATTCCGCGTGTTTGAGGAAGACGTTGATTCAGTACGCTCTACCGCCCGTGCTGCCACCTATTGCCAGCAGTTGCAACTACGAATAAAGCTACCGTATTATTACATTACTAAACCAGTTTCTATGCTAATGTCCAATGAAGGCATGTTATTATTTCTACTTAAACATCTCATTACCTAGTATTTGTATTAATTTCGCAATAAGTAATCATTTCCATCCATCTTCGTGCTTAATAGCTTATTCGAGGTAATTTTCGAAAATTGTTTAATACTCCATTTGAATGTTAAATTACAAAATTGAAATGTTTTATTTGTCGTAATGCTAGGGACCAGTTGTACGTTTCATTTAGACTTGGTGTACTTAATTTAGGTACTTGATGTATTAAGGAGGCATTGAGAGTAGTTTTCATAGACTATACATTATTGTATGCAAGGTAGATTAACGAAGACGGGGTATTAGCTTTTTAGAAGTGTTCCTTACGTAAAAATAAGAAAAGAAAATGTAAATTGTGTGTTTAATAGCACACGGGAGAAGTGCAAACTTTTTAACACAACTTACGAAATGAGGAAGCAGAATGTCCATTTCAGAGGTATTACCAATTACACTATACATTGTATTAACGTTAACGGGTTAAACCTATGACGTAGGACAATCTGTTACACTTATATACCCAACTCAAATATACTAAACTAGCAATGCGTTCGTGGCCTAGACGGCCAAGGCGCTGGTCGATGGTGGTGAACTCTCCTGGTTCGAACTTCGACAGGACCAAAACTTTTTCAAACTGACGGAATAGAGCTTTTCAGAAAATGCGTGACGGAATAGAGCGTTTCACAATAGAGCGGTTCAGAAAATGCGTGACGTTAAAATCCAATTCTTCCGCCAGCAAACATAGCCCCGAGGTGCACCTATAAAAGTTTACACTTCAAAAAGTTCCAATAAACATAGGTCCGAAAACGATTCGTTTCCATTTGTTCGCCAACAAAAATACTTAATATCTTGGGAAGTAGATATTAAGTTCAAATTTGGTGCACATATTTGTTACGTAAACTATTATCAAGGCACACAAAATCAATGTACCTATATATTTTAAAAATGCAGCCAATAGCAATTTTACAGATATTTAACAGTAAAAATTTTTAACGGCCGCCGTTTTGCAAATATACACGACACTGTTCTGATTTTGTGTAACCTACCTTTTTAAAAGTTTACATAACAAATAAGTGCACCAAATTAGAACTCAATCGGCTGTTTTATTTATAATATGCAACAACAGACGTTCGAAACGAATTATAATGCAGTTAGTATTTTTCGTTGATTTGTGTTTGTGTTTGCTTTTAGTTTGTTAATCTAAAGTGAAAAAGCTGTTGTTTGTGAATAATAATAACTGGTACCATTGTATTTGGATAACCTAATAGAACTCCGATCCAATGTAATATTTTGTTCCACTGGAAATTCGACTTTTTGGCGCTATCTATTGGGGAAACGAATGAAGCTGTTTGAAACACCAATGCTACCAATGCTTTCTCCCTAGCGCTACCTCGCGGCGCGATCATGTACTATTTTCGCGACAACTTTTTTTCCGGCACACAGCCCCCGTATGGATGCAAGATCTATTTATTATTCATGATCTATGCTGGTACTAAATTTGCTAAATTGGTTGCTATGGTAATGCATGTAAACAAACATGTGTTGCTAAGCTTTTCATCCGAACATCTGTTTTGTGCGATACAGGGCTGAGCGTGGACCCTTGAACTTTCAGATATCGAAATAGACACAACCAATCCCAATAATTTGAATTGCGCCATGGGTTGTAATTACAACATTAATATTTAAATAATCAATAATCAACATTTCAAACAAATTTTGACACTAGCAACTGAAGGGAACAATATAATATGTAACATCACATGTATCAGTTGTTTGATCTATAATATTTATAGATCCAAGAGTTTTTCGTTCATTTTTGTTTCTGTTTTTACTTTCGGTTTGTTAATCTAACCTGAAAAAGCTGTTCGTGAATAATAATAACTGGTAATAATTTTGCAAGTTGGGTTGCTATGGTAATGCATGTAAACAAACATGTGCTGCTAAGCTTTTCGAACAGCTGTTTTATCCGAATTTTCGCTAGTTGTACGCTTAAAATAAAAATTTCGCTTCTATGTCAGTCATCCAATAAGGCCAAAGTCGCTTATATACAGGGTGTTTCGCGAGAGGTTCTAATAAAAGGAAAATTGCTCATAAGGACATAGATCCGGAAAAGCTTACAGTTTCAGATATCCGCCATTTTGTTTACAAAATAGTTAATTTCTAAAGAAATATTTGACCGATCAAGTTCAACCTAACATTGATCTATTTTAAGAAAAATAAACGATTATATCCAATCATTCGTTTACTAATGGCGGCTGTTTGAACATTTCATACCCAAATTTCTCAAAACAAGTACATTTTAACAAAAAATTCAAGATAATTTTTTTGTAGCCCTTTTGATTCTCTATCGGATGTTGTAAATTTCAAAATATGTATTTCATAATTTGATTTCAATAACAGCATACGTACCCACCAAATTGTTACGTTTATTGTGTAGGTACAGGATGTTGTGTTGTAGGCCAGTCGGTAAAGGTCAATTTAGACCAAAAGTACCAGTAATTTGCAATACGACTGAATTTTTTTTTATAAGTACATTAAAGTATGTAGATTAACATAAAAAAAAGTTTACCAGTCTATCGATTTCCCAAAGTCGAAAAAAAAATCGATTGTCATTTTTTTCCGATTATCCTTAATATTTCCAGCTGAGATGAAGATAGAGGAAAATAAAAATACTACCGTGTAGGGGAGGTATTTTTCAACAAAAAAGGTCTTGTGTATTTATTTCGTCCGAGCAATTGTTTGTCTGGAAAAAATTCGATAATGCAGGTATGTATTTTGCAGCAGGGGAAATCACTAAAAGGGGACATCTTATTCATATATGAAGCGTTTTCTCATTCTAAATCGGCCGAATTTTAATATATCGAATTGAAACTTGACATAGGAGTTAAAATATATATTTTAAACATTTATGCTGAGTCTCAGCTTGTTATCTTGAAAATTACCCGATCTAGAGCCACTTGACTTATTAATGGGTTTCTCGATTTTAGGAGTACCGGACCCACCAATTCATTTTAAACAGCTCCAGTTTAGAAAATTTTCAAAATATCAACCTGAAAGTTTTTTACGTGTTAAATATATAGATTCAAACAAGATCAAGGAGTATAAACCTTTTTTATACTCGATTTTTTTTTCGACTTTGGGAAATCGATAGACTAGTAAACTTTTTTTTAATGTTAATCTAAATACTTTAATGTACTTATAAAAAAAAATTCAGCCGTATTGCAAATTACTGGTAGTTGTAACCTATACCGACTGGGCTATTGAACAAACCAATTATTGCACATACGCTCCTTATCCTTCATGCGGTTGTTTTAACAGTTACCCATCCGATAGGTACTCGAAAGGGCTACAAAAAAGGTGTCTTGACATTTTTTGTTAAAATGTACGGTTTTTGAGTAATTTAGGTTTGAAATTTTCAAACTGCCGCCATTTTGAAACGCATGATTGGATATAATCGCTTATTTTTCTTAAAAGAGATAATTGTTAGGTTAAACTTCGTGCCCCGTTTTAACTCAATCGGTCAAACATTTCTCTAGATATGAATTACTTTGTAAAAAAAAAACAAAATGGCGGATATCTGGAAAACGAAACGTTTCCGGACCTATGTTCGTGTGATAAATTTTGCTTTTTTTAGGTCCCCTATCATCTTTTTTTTTTTTTTTTTTTAATAATGATTCATTTATTCATCACCAAACAAATACAAATATTAACAAATTAACAAAATCAAAAATAACACAATTCCTTCTTAACTTCAAAACAAAAAATGTACAAAATAATAATAAATTTAAACGTATGCCTAGTATGAATAAATGATATAGGGGTCTCCTAGGCATTGCCTGATTGAGACTTCCAACTTTTCTTTTGCTATTAAAAGAAAATGAGAAGGAAATAAATGAGTTCAGTGTCGCCGTGTAACCAGCTTAACAAAATTAAAGTGCAATATTTAGAAATTATAAAATACAAAAGAAACATTAACTAGCCTATTTAGTCAATAAATTAATTAATTAACACCTGCAAGGTTTTCAATATACAAAATAAAGGATTCGTACCATTAGAAATTATTATTAGAGCCAACTTGCGTCGTTCCACAATTTTGATAAAAGATTCAATATCCTCAACAGAAAAAAGCAATGTCTTGACATCTCTCAAAAACCCTGCCAACAGATCATTTTTAACATACAATGAAACAATATTGTAGAGACGTGGAGCATTAAAAGTAAAAAAATGCCTGTATAAAGTAAGTTTGGGTTTTGGCACGAGCACTTTATTACTGTTTCTTAGAGTGTAAATGCTGCAACAATTGTTCTGAAAACAATTATTTTTCGCTCTGAACAGCTTTAAAATTTTAAAAATGTACATATGCCTTAGCGGTAAGATTTTTAATTTAGAAAAAAATAGGCCAAGAGTGTTCGAGCCTAGATTTCCTCGAGATCACTCTTACAATATGTTTTTGAATTGTTATAATAGGTTTGAGCGTGGAGAGATAAGTACCACCCCAACAACTCAACCCATAACCCAAGCGAGAACTCGCTAATGCATGGTATACATATAATAAAACTTTTGGTGGAAAAATATTACTTAATAAATACAATTTTCTTAGCGCACTATACATTTCCACCTTAAGTTTCCCCATATGCGAAGTTTCATCTCCAGAAGTTGTTCCAATCTCTCCCGTAAAATCCTGTTTGTATTGATACTATTGCTCAGTCAGTTGTGGCTAGTTAGATAGTATTTTAATTTTGGTTTTCTCAATCTATTATTTTTCGAAACATAACCACGGATTTCTTGTTTTTACTGCAACACTAAATGCAAAAGACTTTGACATCCAACGATATGCCTAACAGACACGTCAGATATTATCTGAACATTAAACACAATCTACACTCTATTATAATACAGTAACTGTAGACGTGCCTTTGCATACTAAGTCATCGTTAGCTTAGCTTTGTATGCGAGGCGTATATGTACTGAGTATGTTTTGCAATATGCCCATTATACCTTGTAAACATGTTAACCGATTGTGCGACAACAGCGCATGCTCGGTGATGAAGTAATCCGGGGCTAGTTGCCAGTAGTTACATCTGTTAACAAGTACTCCGCCCCTTCCCCACTTCCTGTCGGTCAATCTGTTGGTAATTATATTTGAAAAAAAGAACTAATGGAAGAGGGAGGTGCGATCTGCCAAGTATGTTGCTGGGTTCTATTGTGCAACAGAACTTTGATTGATAAAAGTAGCCCCTGTTCGCTTCTCTCACCAACCCCGATGGCGAAGCCAATGCAAACTTATTATTGCATATTTGTACACTCTGCTATTTGTACGGTAGTTATGGTTGAGCGGTGATCTATACACAGCTAATGTAAGAAAGAGATCGGTTTCAAACAAATTTTGATATTACCAACTAAAGGAAACAATATAGACTAATAGCATAGATCATGAATAATAAATAGATCTTGCATCCATACGGGGGTTGTGTGCCGGAAAAAAGGTGTTCGCGAAAATAGTACATGATCGCGCCACAAGGTAGCGCTAGGGAGAAAGCATTGTAAACATTGGTGTTTCCAACCAGCTTCCTTCGTTTCCCCAATAGATAGCGCCAAAAAAGTCGAATTTCCAGTGGAACAAAATATTGCATTGGATCGGAGTTCTATTAGGTTATCCAAATACAATGCTAATAGCTAACATCATACGTTTTACTTATAAAAGAATAATCGCTTTGATCGTGGCGTAAAAACTCGCGTCGCGAGTTATCATCCCGGCCATCGGCATCAGATAAGAAGCTGCCCCCCATGGTGGTAAAATCCCCTCGTGGAATTAAACCGAGTACTTTTATGGTATTTTACGTTTTATGGGAACCAGACTAGCTATAAGGTCGTGTTAAAAAACAAAACGTGCAGAATAACCTATTATATTTATATTTTTAAATAAAACCAAAAATAGTTTTGTTATAGTAGGCTACGAAATATCTCAAACATTTTTTTACTTCCTGTCAAAAAACGGGCTTCCCGTTGTTGGATGTTTTTGACTAATACAATAGATGATGAATAATAAAATAGATCATGCATGCATACGGCGGCTGTGTGGCGAAAAAAGGTTGTCGGGAAAATATTGCATGATCGCGCCGCGAGGTAGCGCTAGGGAGAAAACATTCAAGGCATTGGTGATACACACAGATTTCGTCGTTTCACCCATAGATCGCGCCACTATCGTCGAATTTCCAGTGGATTGAAATAATGCATTGGATCGGAGTTCTATCAGGTTATCCAAATACAATGCTAATACACTCGTCTGAACTACTTAGAAAACCAACAAAATTTGGACCAAATAGGATTTTAAGGCGCGGCCGTTAGAGTATGAACAATTACATACATATACATTTTAAATGCCACCCCAAAACGTGTTCTGATGACCATGAACGTTGCTCATTAACTACTCCCGATCTTAGATCTGACCATAAGAGTCACTTTCCTATGGAAATTTGCTAAACAATGTCACTTAGTATTTCAAAATGTCTATAACTTCACAACCGAAGCTATTTTACATCAAACCTGGAAGTCATCTCGTCACCAGAACCTGGAGGTGAGGTTTCAGTCACTGCGTGCTTTATATTCAGTATATTATTTGCCCGCCCTCGATTGTTTATGTTTGTCTTACAACATTCTATTTGCATGATTAATCCAATTCGACGATAGTACTGTATTGTTTACTAAATAGCATTCTAAGGCCCGGTGGTGGTGCACACTTCAATCAAGCATTGACAGTGGCGTCATGTTCAATCTGCGCCCTATCTGCGTCAAAAGTTGATAGTTTCTCATTTGCCACCAACTGAGATGGATAGTACATTATTGTTTTCCTATTTGTTAACATTTTGTATTTATGTACATTTTTATAAATCGAATTAAAAATAAAAGTATTATGTTCTAATTGGTTTTCATTTGATATTGCTAAATCAAATAGTTTAAAAGACATTACTATTATAAAATAGTCATATGTTCCAAAATGTAGGTGTAATTTTATGAATTGTTGGCCTATTTGTTTAAACTTTGTATTTATGTACATTTTTATAAATATATCAAATTAAAAATATTATCTTTTAATTGCTTTTCATTTTATATTGTTAAATAAAACGGTTTAAAAGATATTGCTATTATTAAAATAGTTATATGTTCCAAAACTTAGGTGTCATTTTATAATTGTT
>JAGFPH010001309.1:98029-115097 GCA_018207615.1 Philaenus spumarius | reverse complement strand
CCAGACCAGTTTTGACGTTGTTTTGAGGCCCTTTTAGCAGCTTGACTATCAGAGCATTTCTGTGTTTATGCTTCCTAAGTAAAGTATTCATTTCGGACGTACCAGTATTGCATAGACCTCAGTTTGGAAGACCGTAGAATGGAGATCTAGTGACTGAGTATCTTCTCTCTGTATACGGTCTTCTATAAAGGTACATCCCTGCTTATGTACTCTTGTTTGTTTTGTACCCTCCCGTAAACCAGATATGTCCTATTTTAAAGGTTTTACTAAAAGGATCGAAATAGCCTATGTATGTACCAAATTTACCTAATCATTCCGTATTGTTCAGTGAAATTCATTCAAAAAACTTAATGTTTTAAAATACATTCAGAATAGCACTTCAAATAATATTTAGCTTTATACGCTTTAATGAGCATCGATCATGGTGAACACTTTTTGGGGTGTCAATAAAATTTGTACATACATGTTTATTTATGTGTTAGCACTCTAACGGCCACATTTACGTCCGATTTGGTCCAAACTTGGTACGTACGTCGCTCGGACGAGTTCGTTGGCCAAAAGAATCCAACGACCGGAAGCAACATTTAAAAAATATTTTACCTTATACCCGTCCGGTTTCCCATAAATCTATCAACACGTAAACTATCGTAAAAGTACCCGGTTAAAACCATAAAACTAGTCTACCCGCTTCAAAACCAAGTGGGGGATTTTACCGTGGGGTAATCTTCAGATCCGAGACCGACTGCCATCATGCGAGCGAAGTGAACAGTCCATAATCCGAGGCCGCGAGGTCCAGCGAGTTTTTCAGCTGCGATGAGAAAAAAAGCAGCGCGTGAGCAGGGGCTGGAGGCTGATGTGGAAATAAATTCTACTAATATATTGCTTACACGCAGTCAGCTATTCAGAGCCTTTGTGAGTAGATCAATTTCAGTAATAGCTGTTTGAAACCCTAAAACATATAAACTTAATTTTGGAAATTTGCTCAACTCACGTCAGCGGTTCAGCTGCGTGATCGAATTATTTTTCTTTGCGAAAACATTGCAGACTTATTTTGATAGCTTATGTCTTAGAGAGCTGTGTTATATAACCGCCTCAAATTATTGTATATTGTTCCCTATAGATGTTTACGCAGCTACATTTACGCATACGCATTTAACAGTTTTCGAAAAATCAACCATTCTAGCATGAAAAAGTAAAATCGCAAATACTGTATTCGTAAATTTCGCTTGACTGACATTGTACATATAAAGTTGGCGGGAAAATGGCCTTGTGTCAGCGCAATCTTGTTTATTTTGGCGTAATCACGACAAAAGACTAAATAACCAAAGAGTGAAGAGTTGACTCATAACGCAGGGCTGCCAACTTTAAATCTAAATGTTCAGGAAGTGGATCCAATCGTTAACCAGTTCTCCACGGGCTATTATTAGCATTATCGCGGAGTGTGGGAGTGCGCGTGTAGCCGCCGCGTCGTTTCATTAGTTGCGACAACAGTTTATGAGTCGAAAGGAGTCTTAAGAAACTTCAGACACAAATAAAACATCTTACGTAATACTTGATACTTTTACGTCTTTGCGGGCGTGTGTTACTGAGCGGAGAATAATTTTCGATGGAAACCGAAAGAAAACGTAAAGTCGGAATACTTGCAGATATAGTTCTTACAATTCATATTGTTAATGCTATGCAGTTACGGATCAAAATTACGATTTCCCTCAATTGTTGTGGTCTAATGTTATACGTAAACATCTAGCACTGACATTTTGTAAAATGATAATGTATTCCTTGTTTATACAGGATGTCCCACGAGGAAAGGTACAGATTTTAGGAGGCGATTCTACTACTAAAAATAAGAAAAAAGGCTAATAATCATAGATCTGGATAATGCTTGGTTTTCGAACTATCCAACATTTTTTTTTTACTAAACACTCAATATATTTGTAAATGGAAAAGATATTGACCTCAAATTTGGTGTACCTACGAGGCCTGTCTAAAACGTTCGGTGAATGGTATGATAAAAACATAAAAACAGAATGTACATTAGAAATACCTTTATTGGCCTTCAAAATACCCTCCGCCAGACACAACGCACTTCTGACAACGTCCGCATAGCGCCTCAAAACTGAAGGAGAAGTCTTCATGTAGAATCGTTTTCAGAAATGCCGTCACTTGGTTCTGAATCTCTTCGACGTCCGCAAACCGTGATCCCTTTAAGGCCTTCTTAAGGCGTGGGAAAAAAATCAACAGGTGCCAGATCTGGAGAGTACGGTGTGTGTTGCAAAACTGTCACGCCATGCTGAGTTAAAAATTGGCGTACTATTATGCTGGTATGCGATGGTTCATTCTCGTGCGGTATATCCAATTTTTGGGTGGCCTAACCCGCCGGATGTGCTGCAACAAACGTTTGAGAAACTCCACTGGCCTCAAAACGTCTTGCTTTTTGATCATCTGTTAGGATGTGCGGCACAAATCATGAACGAATCTTGCGTATGCCCAATTCTTCATGGACGATGGCTCACACTGTTTTTTTTTGCTAATACTTCTTCTGCTATTAATCGCCCATCTTTTGTTGGCGTCCTCGCACTTTGGCTTTTCAATGCACACTACTCGGAACACTCTGTTGCTATGACTGTCAAAGTATTGCAATAGAAGGTGGTAATTCCCGACAGATGGTAGGTCCAGACGTGTTCATGCCTGCGTACGAATCACGCGTGCTGTTTCAAGCGTTGAATACGTTAGACCATTCGCTGTACTTTTTTAGATATACCACGTATTTCTTTCGTAACCTTTTACCTCTGTAAACGTTGCCCAGAACGTTCTTTTGTATACTTTAAAATTGGCGGCCATTTAAAATGTTAAATGCTATAAACTTCCATTATAGCTAGACTGGTGCAGTAGGGTTCATATAGTTTTCAAGTGTTTAATGTCAAATATCTCTAAAATCGCTAACTTTACAAAACAAATTTAGGGAAAAAGTCAACTTTTTAATAACAAATAAAACGTTTTTTTCCCGAAGCTCAAAAGGTACCAGAGTTATTGCTTAAAACTAAAAACATAATTTCTTGGTACTGTCTAGAATAATACAAACAACAGTAAAAGTACAGAAAGAAATTATTTTCGGGGCTGGAGGCTGAGGCACAAATACATTTTACTAATCGTACACGTAGGCAGCTATTCAACGCCTTCATGAGTATACCGATTACCCAAATAGTTGATCGACACCCTTAAACATCTTGTACACCCTACTCGTAATTTTGTAAATTCGCTTAACTCACGTCATCGGTTCAGCGGCGTGGTCGTATTATTTGATTTGCCGAGGGTCAAATAAAAAATGACATATTTTGGGAGCCTTGTGATAATCCGACAAACCAACAGTCGTGCAATGGACATATGCAAGAAGCATTGGGTTCGATTACCGACCGATGTGACCAATAACGTTTTTAATTAAATCGAACAAAAAATTAACCATTATATTTCAGATATTATTGTGATTCTTCGTAATTTCCAAGATCAGGAATAAAAGAAATAAGGCTCGGATATGCTTCACCGGTATTTTCGAGGAAGTGGCATTCAGTCACTCTGCGCTGCACAAATTTAATCTTTTCTAGGACGTCAAGTCAAACCCACCTGAAGGCGTGGGTAAGCGGGTCGAACTGGCTCCTACACGGGTTCGCTCTTTGCCCATCAAAAGGCAAGAGTAAGTACTACAACACGGTACCGGTCAAAACTCGCGAGAAAGCTGATGATAAATAATAACAGTAATACACATGTCAGGGCGGGTAATATATGCCACGATGCCTTCTAGATATGCTTGTGTAAAGATTTATTAACACACACAGTGATAAGAACAATCACGTAGTATTGTCGGCAAATGTATGTTATTAAGGGTGTGTGAAGAAAAGCGATCTGGCCTTGGTCGGGCACTCCTTGGTATGAATGAAAACTAACGGTGTATTAATAGCGAGGTGTTTTACATCTATGTTATGGTTGTTAAGTAGGACTTTATCTATTTTTAATATTGATTTGTTTGTGGGACAGTCTCAGAATCCCTTTGGCAAATTCCTTCGCAGGCGGAAAGTTTAGAATGTCCTGAGTAACAACACGCTGCAACGTTTAGGAGCTGTACATTAAAATAAACGCCTCAAGAACGTGGCTGCAGTATCAAAACGTTGGCGTAATAGTCCAAGAATATTAGTAAAATGAGGGCAAGTGTCTCGGAATGAGAGATAGTCAGCTATAAACGTGTATAAACCTTTACTTTGTCACCCTAAAACTTGTCTCAAAACCTACTTATCGTAGGGTGTCCGCGACTACAGATATTCTAAGGTCAAAGGTCAAAAAATAAAATTCTACACATTTATTGCAAATATCTCGTTTCCTATGGGTTTTATGACGTTTGTATTTATTATAAACTAGCTGACCCGTACGGCGTTGCCCGTGGTGGTTGGTATTTTCAGTCTTTTTAACGTAATTGTATTCTTTTTAAGTGTTCAGTCAGTGAGTGGTATTTGGCTTTTATATATATAGATCTTAAATAATAAAAGCACTATTGTCATAATAATAAAAGATCTGAAATTATGATTTTAGTAACTTTAACCCCCCCAAACCCCTCCTAAAATTTCGAAATTTTTCATACCCTTTCTTAGTGAGCACCTATGGCCCTAGAGGAAGCTACATACCAAATTTCATTCTAATCCGTTTGGTAGTTTTGAAGAAATCGTGATTTAATAACTTTGATCCCCCCAAACCCCCCTAAAATTTCGAATTTTTTAAAAACCCTTTCTTACTGAGCACCTATGGCCCTAGAGAAAGCTACATACAAAATTTCATTTCAATCCGTTCTGTAGTTTTTAAGAAATCGTGATGAGTGAGTCAGTCAGTGAGTGAGTGAGTGGTATTTCGCTTTTATATATATAGATATTGTAGAGGATTAAATTCTCTACAACTTTCGCTTATAATTTTTTTTATATCTTTAACCATTTTCGAGATAGAGGGCAGAGCGCACGCAGTGTTTAACTATTTAGAGTATCATTCGAGGTCAACCTGTAGACCCGATTAAAAACACGCCGTATAAAGTTTATAAATTATTGATAAATATGTAATTCTAAATAATTCGCATTTTTTACTAACTATTACGTTATACACGAATAAAAGAGCACTGTGGCGACAAAATCACACTGCTTTAAATAAAAACACGAACCACAAAACAAGGAGCAAAAACTATAACTAAACAACTAAATTGTAAGTTAAGTTTAATACCTAACCCTTATGTACATTTCGATGACATGGTCATCATCCTCAGAAGGTTTTAACACTACTAAAGTACATAAGGGTTAGGTATTAAACTTAACTTACAATTTAGTTGTTTAGTTATAGTTTTTGCTCCTTGTTTTGTGGTTCGGGTTTTTATTTTAAATCAGTGTATTACGTTATAATTAATATTTTTTTTTCAATAATTCAGTATCTATTCATTTGCAACCCTTACTTTCATCAAATCGAAATAATAAAAAAAAGGCTAATTAATATGCTTATTGAAAAATTACAAGCTGTTAATAGCACAACAAAACAGGCTAGAGATGATGCGGATGTTCTTATTATTGAAACAGCCATTGATGAATCTAAACGTCAAAAAACTGCTGTTATAATAGGAGAAGATGTAGATTTACTTCTCATTTTAATAGGGCGTACCCTATCTCATCAACAAGAAATTTTCTTTAAAAAAGTTGGCAAAGGAAATGTAAAAACTAAAATATACTCTTCCAAAAGTTTTAATAAATATCTTCGTTCTAAAAAACACATATTGTTTCTGCACGCAATGAGTGGCTGTAACACGATTTCTGCGCTCTTTAGAAAAGGAAAAAAAAAAACTTTTGTAAAAACACTCGAGAAACTTCCGAATTTGGGTCAAATTGCAGCAGCATTTGAAGAAGAAAACTGCCCAGTTCAATCATTATTTGCGAATGGAATGCGAACCTTGTTGGCAATCTATAATGCTCCAAAATCTGAGGACTGTATCGATCGTCTTCGCTATGCACAGTTCATCAAGTTAACAATACTGAATAAACCTGTGAAGTTATCAAATCTTCCACCAACGAGTGCAGCAGCTCACCAACATTTTAACCGTGTTTACACACTTACTAACAAAATTGTGACCAGGATGATAAATAATAATGTGTTCTTAATCATAATGGAACTTGGTTAATTCTTATAGAAAACTAATTAGATGGCGCAGCTGAACCGCTGACGTGAGTTGGGCGAATTTCCAAAATTAAGTTTATAAGTTTGGGTCTTTTTTAGGAGAGAACCGTCACTTTTAAAAAATATGTATAATGCGTCAGGGCAACAAAAATTAACGAAACTGTTAACTAGTATATACAGGGTGAGTTTTAAATGTCCCCCCCCCCTAATTTTTTCCGCATATCTTAAGATATCGACTCCCAACCACCGCCGAACATCATTGATTAGTTTATACTTTCTTTTGATGAGCTTCACATTTTTGGCCGCCATCTTGGATCCGCCATATTGGAATGAACTTTTATTTTTTAAATGTAAAGGTAAGGTTGTGACCCATAATTTCAAACTATTTTTTTCCGTAGAACACGATGCCGCAATCGGTTTTTAATTATCTGCTTTCGTTCTCGAGATATTAACAATTTTGTAAAAAAAAATAAATTTTCAAAAATCCCTTGTTTTATTCAATTTTTTTTTTAAATATCGACCCTTTATCATCAGATATCACAGTTTGGTAGTAGCTTATAGGTTTTTATTAAGTTTTAAATTTATACTGCCATCTTTAGTAAATTTGTTTGATTTCAGTGTATTAACAACTTTTCTCTGCGAAACTGAAGATGGCAGTAAACATTTATAACTTAATAAAAATCTATAAGGTACTACCAAACTGTGATATCTGATGGTAAAGGGTTCCGCTCACAGTGGATGTTTGCATATTTATCTTGCGGTCTCGGATTATGGACTGCTTCGCTTTGCTCGCAGCGGGAAAACTAGCTTTGCGAGTTCTCGACCTGGCAGAGGATTTGAACCGGGTACTTTTATGGTAATTTAGGGGGAACTAGACGGGCTATAAGGTCGTGTATAAAACAAAATGTGCAACGTATTCCTTTATTTATTGTCTTAGATAAAACCATAGATCATGAATAATAAATAGATCTTGCATCCATACGGGGGTTGTGTGCCGGAAAAAAGGTGTTCGCGAAAATAATACATGATCGCGCCGCGAGGTAGCGCTAGGGAGAAAGCATTGTAAGCATTGGTGTTTCCAACCAGCTTCCTTCGTTTCCCCAATAGATAGCGCCAAAAAAGTCGAATTTCCAGTGGAACAAAATATTGCATTGGATCGGAGTTCTATTAGGTTATCCAAATACAATGATAAAACTCAAAAAAACTTTCATACATATAAAAGTTTTTATTTTTATATAAATGACACTAAAAAACATGTTCTGGGGACCATGATCGGTGCTCATTGACCATTCCTACCTTAGGTCTCAGCATAAGAGTAGCTGCATTAGCTCATCTATACTAATATTATAAAGAGGTAAAGTTTGTTTGTATGTAGGGGGTAATCTCTGGCGCTACTGAACCGATTGAAAAAATACGGTAGTATTACTAATAAAAAGCTACACTATCCCTGAGTAACATAGACTATAATTCTTTTCGGTAAAATCCTTTTTTATTTTAATATTTGTAAATTTAGTCGGAAAAAATCTTAGGTTAGGACTAGAATGATAAACCAACACATGTATTTACATTTATTACCACAGCAAGCAATTGAATAAAATAACAGATAATAAAATACATGTTTGCTTCAATATTTCCATTAACAGCTGATTTCAAAATTTGAAGCAATTATTTTTGTACTTCTAGCTCTTAGGTTAGGGTTTTAAAGTGTAGACCTGAGCTTTGCTGGTTCTTTTAACTATTATTAACTGCTGTTATAAAATATAATAAATAATTTGGTTTGAAAATTTAACATTATTTACCATCTTAGTTTTGAGGTTATTATTAATACTACAACGTTATTATAAATAAAACATAACGTATGTTTTTAGAAGGTTCCATTGGGGGTTGGCGTGCGAAGCACGCAGGGGTCTCCCCTAGTAATATTATAAAGAGGTAAAGTTTGTTTGTATATAGGGGGTAATCTCTCGAACTACTGAACCGATTGAAAAAATAGTTATACTAATAAAAAGCTACACTATCCATGAGTAACATAGGCTATAATTCATTTCGATAAAAACTTTTTTTTATTTCAATATTTGTAAATTTGGTCGGAAAAAATTCTTAGGTTAGGCCTAGACTGATAAATCAACATATGTATTTACATTTATTACCATAACAACCAATTGAATAAAATAACAGATAACAGCTGTTTGCTGTAATATTTCCACTGACAGTTAATTTCAAACTTTGTACTGTATTTCTGACTTTTAGGTTAGGTTTTTTTTTTTAAAGTGTAGACCTGAGCCTTGCTGGTTCTTTTAACCTTTATTAGCGAATTTCCGTAGGAAAAATGAGCTATTGCAGTGGCCCTTATGGTGAAACCCAAGGTCGGGAGTAGCAAATGAGCACCGATCATGGTCCCCAGAACACGTTTTGGGGTGTCATTAAAATTCATGTATATATGTGTTCGCACTCTAGCGGCCGCATTTTAAGTCCGATTTGGTCCAAATTTGGTACACGTGTTGGTTGTCTATGTGGCTCGGATGAGTTCGTTAGCCAAAAAAATCCAACAACCGGAAGTACGTTTTTTGACCGGAAGTAACTATTTTTTAAGATTTTTACTACGAGAATGCAATTTTTTTAGAGTTTTATCTAAACATATAAATGTAGGATGTTATTCTGCACATTTTGTTTTTTTACGCGACCTTATATCTCGCTTGGTTCCCCCAAAATCGATCAAAACGTTAAATACCATAAAAGTATCGGGTTCGAAGCCAAGTGATGCAAACTCGCTAGGCCACTAGGCGCAAACAAATTCTACTAATAGGCCTATATTGCGTACACACAGACAGCTGATCAACGCCTTCGTGAGTAGACCTATTACCCAAATTGTTGGTTGACACTCTAAAACATAGGCATATTAACTTAATTTTGGAAATTTGCTCAACTCACGTCAGTGGTCCAGCTGCGTGGTCGAATTATTATAACTGTTGTTATAAAATATACGAAATAATTTGATTTTAACATTTAACAATATTTACCGTCTTAGCTTTGGGGTTGTTATTAATCCGACTCCTTTATTATAAAGAAAACATAACATGATTATGTGTATAGAACGGGGTTTACGTGCGGACACGCAGGGGTTTCTCCTAGTTTTTCATATAGAACTTCCCTATAAAACACCTTCTATACTAGCATTTTATGCAGTCTATTACCATTGTCCATGTTCTGTACTAAACTACACAATGTGTATTATAGTAGTAAAACGTTGAAGTTGCGACAAGTCAAAGTATCGAAGTGTTCAATATTTCTTCGTTATTTAATGTTATTTCTCGAGATGAGTCAGAAGGTTATTTCGGAAACGTATAAACCTAGACAGTCTTGTACCGTCATTGCTGCACATTAGTCGCACGTCCGTTCAGTTTGGAGAACACATTAGTTTGTTCTATGCGCCATTTCCCACATGCCCTGGTTTATGTTTTGTTTATTTTCCTCAAATTATTTTATGACAATTATTAATTTCTTGCGTTTTACAAAGATGATACCATAACCGAGTTATAAAGTTCAGTAATTATGAGGTATAATGAAGGAGAGAAATTGTAGCCTAAAGTTCCAAATAAATCAAGCTTAATTAATTAATATACTTCAAGATTTAGAAATAATTCGACCACGCAGCTGAACCGCTGACGTGAGTTGAGCGAATTCTCAAAATTAAGTTTATATCTTTTAGCGTAAAACAAACTGTTTGGGGAATTGGTCTACTCACGAAGGCGTTGAATAGCTGCCTGTGTGTACGAAATTGGTTGCACCTCAGCCATCAACTTGGGCTCACACGTTGCTTCGTCCTGCTTGCAGAAAAATTCACTTTATGAGTTTGCATCTCTACCTTGAAGCCTCGGGTTATCGACTGAGCTTTGCAAGTTTGCTTTGCTAGCAACAGAAGCTGCCCCTCCGGTAAAATCCCCCCATGGAAAGTACATTTATGGTATTTTACGTTTTGATCGATTTTGGGGGAACAAAACGAGCTATAAGATCGTGAGAAAAAAAAAACAAAATGTGTAGAATAATCTGCTTAATTTATTTGTTTAGATAAAACCCCAAAACAGTTTCATTAGAGTACGGAAATTCTAAAAAAATCTTACTTTTGGTCAAAAAACGTGCTTCCGGAGGTTGTATTTTTGTAGGTAACTTAGAAAAAAACAACGTCTGTACCAAATCGGACGTAAAATGCAGGTGACATATTATATTACATACACCTACAGTTTTTAATGACACCCGAAAACGTGTTCTAGGGACCATGATCGGTACTCATTCACTACTCCCGACTTTAAGTCTGAAAATAAGAGTAATTTGCTTCTATGTTGTACACTAAAATATTGAATGTTAAGTTTTATTATTTTTTAAATCCGACTTAAGGGTCGGCTCTAGTAAAACTGAAAGAAACCTGCGACTCCAGCGTAGCGGCAGTAGGTTACGCGGACATTGCTCATCCTAAATCCATTTAAAACCCGCAATTGTTCAAATAGCGTTTAAAAAAAATACCAAGCTCTTGTGGACAAAATTCTTCATCTGAATGGCTTGGTAATTTTTCGCTATAATTAATATTTACAACGTAAAAAAATATTTAAAATCACCCTATAGCGGCGGTAGGTTACACGGACATTGCTCAGCCTAAATCCATTTAAAACCCGCAATTGTTCAAATTGCGTTTAAAAAGAAATACCAAACTCTTGGGGACGAAATTCTTCATGCGAATATGGCTTGGTAGTTTTTCGCTATAATTAATAGCGATAACATAAAAAAATATATTAAAAATCAATGTTTTAAATTGTTAATAAATATTAAACAAAATGTTTTTCTTAGTTTTGGAAAAGCCATTTGCATGCATATTGGCCATAGCTTTAAAATGACATATCGTTCATAATTATCCGACCAAAAAAAAGGAAAAATTTGGATTTTAATTTAACATTGGTCTTATGGAGTGTCAGCCAACATGGCCGACAGATAGAGCCGATCCTTAAGATATTAAGGACATACTAAGACTAATTACTTTGGAAGACCAAAAGACGGTTAATACAAATTAAGTTGAACTGAAACATCCTATTTGTATGCAACCGTTGTGTAGCGAAAGTTGCTCAAATTTCCATTTTGCTTATTCCAAGCTGAATGTTTCCTTAACTCGATTGGTTCCGGACAATAAATAGAGCGTTTCAAATTTAAAGTTGCTCGTGCTTATGACTCAGTTCGCAAGCTCTTAGTAACGTGCCCTTTCCGTTTTGGAAAATTACCAATATGCTATATTTATAAAAGAGTAATGAATAAAGAGCGCATTGTATATATACGTACATAAAATTTAAGTATATACTAATATTGTAAACAGGAGTAGCGTCAATGTAAATAGGCTTATGTGCAACTCCTTAATTTCTCCAGGGAGAGGAAGGGGTTCAAAGGTCGATATTTTTACACGATAAATTCGTAGAATTTTTCCAAAATAAACAAACATAAAAAAACATAAAATCCAAATTTGAAAGGAATAAAAGAATTTGAAGAGACACAAAAATTTTACAATACAAAATTATTCGACATTTTGTCAGTTCTATCTTCATATATATATCTTCTTTACGTTTGTACGTCACTGAAATCCTCCTAAACGGCTGGACCAATTTTGATGAAATTTGTCTTGTGTGTTTGAGCTGGTTCCTGGATGGTTTAGATTCACAATTAGAACCGGGTTGAGATGGGGTTGATACAATAAATATAAATTAAAATATTTTCCTACAAGCTATAAAGCTAAAATTATGTAATACGTAAAGTTATTTTTAAGGGATACGGTAAACTATTTGAAATTGTAATACTTAAGTCAAAGGGATAAAATAGAATAACTACCCTTAAGGCTCTTCTTTACCTTGAAGAAAACTCCCGAGTGTACTATATGATTTCAATACGACAGGTCTGACTAAAGCCGCAAAATCGTTGAAACATGCATTCGTAATAACGTGTTTCGGATTCTATTTATAAATTAATAATCTGGGAAACTAATTTAAGTTATAAAGAAGACTTTATATTTTTTACGTGTTAGCTTAAAATATGGAAATTATTGCTTAAAACTCCCAAAAAATTCGTTAAAAGTAATCGATTTTTACTCAGTTAAACTGTTGATTAAAATGAGTTGCCGTCGATTTCTTTCAATTATGAGATATAAGAGAAAAGCACAAAGCCTTTAAGAACAATTTTAAGATGTTTCACAACTTTTTAGGTTGCAAAACGGCGTCCGAAACACGTTAGTACGAAGTGCATATTTTTGCTGTTTTACGCAAGGTATAGAAGACCCTTAAAATAAAATAAAAATCCACTTACTTTTTCTATATTCTCAAAAACTACTCAACTAATTTTTTACAAAAAGTTCATAATTTACACATATTAGGACCAGGATTTTTTTTAGAGAATATGGTCCCTACAAACAAAACGATTTAAATGGGGTAGCTACACTTATAAAATTAAAATAAATTGCACTAAGTTCCTACAAACTAAAAATCTAAAATTATTTAATATTATTCGCAATTTATATAAAACAGCATTTGCAATTCGATTATTTAAGTAAACGGGATGAAATGGGATAAAGAACCTTAAAATTAAATCAAGCAATAGCGAAGCATTGCCAGGTCCACTAGTTCTATATAATTATTAAACATTTCCGAACTTTAACAAAACAATTCATTAAATTGTGTCAATATAAATTTTAAGCACAATACTGAGAAGTTTTTTTAAAATTTCAGAAAAAGAAAAAAATAGTTAAACAGTAATGCTGAAACAAAACAAAAAAATAACTACAAAATGGCTTACCCCTAGTTGTATAGGCAATCACTACAAGGCAGAGTAGTACGGGTTGCGTATACAGCAGGCGTTTTACGAGACCGCCAGCAGGCTTTGATTTTATGTAGGAAATGACGTCACATTCAGTCCGAACAAATATCCATTTTATGAAAAAGTCAACGAGTAAATAATGCAAAGGTAATTTATTCACAACGTTAAGGCTCGGCTCTCCACATTCAAAACAGCGAAGTTGGGTACCAATTTCAATGTTAAATAATCAAAACATACCTTCACTATTAAGCATATTTTTGTGTTGTTTTTGTCAAAAAACGAAAGCTGTATTTTTTTTTCTTAAAGTAAAATAGATTGTGGGTGTTGATTGCTAAAGATTTTTGCAATATCTCTTTTTGCAACTGAGTAAAAAATTAATAAAATTTACTATTTTTTACTATTTATATCATACGTTTATGACAACAATAAAACGGTTTTTGAAAATGTATTCGGCAATCAACATCCGCATATGACAGTACTTAAAAATGAAACCAAATTTTTAAATTTATTCCACGAATTAACGGAAAAAGATGACTTATTCTGTAGCATTGCTCTTATGGGAATCAGATTCAATATGGCGGGCAGGGTAGCACCCCCTTAAGGCTCTGTTGACCTTTGCTATATTGAATCCATTCTTTTTGAAAGTAATAATAGACTTATGCAATATTACTGATTTGGTCTAAAAACAACAATAATTTAAAAAAGTAAATAAAATTAAAAAGTTATGAAAATTATTGAAAAGAGCAAACACTAAATACGACTAAGTGGTATATTAAAGCCGAGTACAAAATATAACCATATGGTGTTGAAAGGTCTGCTATAACAATGTTTGTCAAATATAAATGAGTAGAACTGTAACAGATGCTGGTAGTTTTTATTTTAAATTAAAAAAATTCTGTACAATCTGATCTGAATAAAATGCAGAACTTTAGTTAGAAACTAGGGGAGACCCCTGCGTGCTCCGCACGCAAACCCCCAATGGAACCTTCCAAAAACATATGTTATGTTTTATTTATAATAAAGGTGTAGGATTAATAATAACCTCAAAACTAAGATGGTAAATAATGTTAAATGTTCAAATCAAATTGTTTCGTATATTTTATAACATCAGTTATAATAATGGTTAAAAGACCACCAAGGCTCAGGTCTACACTTTAAAACCCAAATCTAAAAGCTAGAAATACAAAAATAATTGCTCAAATTTCGAAATCAGCTGTTAATGGAAATATTGGAGCAACCAGCTATATTACGGTATCTGTTATTTTATTCAATTGGTTGCTATGGTAATAAATGTAAATACATGTGTTGGTTTATCATTCTAGGCCTAACTTAAGAATTTTTTCCGACTAATTTACAAATATTGAAATAAAAAAAAGGTTTATATCGAAATTAATTATAGCCTATGTTACTCAGGGATAGTGTAGCTTTTATTAGTAAAACTATTTTTTCAATCGGTTCCAGAGATGTAGTGCCAGAGATTACCCCCTACATACAAACAAACAAAAAAACAAACTTTACCTCTTTATAATATTAGTATAGATCAAATGTTTTAATGTAAACTACAGAACAGCTGTTTTATGTTTTAAATTTATTTATTTAATACCAAATGTTTTAATGTAAACAAAGCAGAATGATGTTTTTAAAATTCTCATGTATTTCTTATGGGGATTTTTCATTTTTCAGGGACCCCAAAAACCCCTTAGTTTTTAATTTTAGAAAAAACTTATATTTTTTCCCTCGTTCCTTGAATCGATACCTTTAATTTGATACCTCTCCCATCATCCTCCGATTTACCAAATTCCTACAATTTTGAATCTAAAATTTCGCTTACAGAATTATATATAAGGATATTGACATAAATTTAAGTAAAAGATAGTACAACAATTTATATAAAAAATGTTTTTAAACAAAAAATTTCATTACCAAATTTATAGAGTTAAACTTTTACGGACAAGAAACAATACAGCTAGTATATATTTTTCACACAAAAAACTTAGATTTTGGTTATGTTGTAGGCATGTTAAAACTTATTATTAGCGAATTTCCATGGGAGAGATGAGCTATTGCAGTGGCCCTTGTGGTGAGGCCTAAGATCAGGAGTAGTAAATGAGCACCAATCATGGTCCCCAGAACAAGTTTTATTAAACATTATATATACTGTATATTTATATGTATATATGTATTCGCACTCTAACGACCACACTTTAGGTCCAAGACCAAATTTGGTACACACGTTGATTGTCTAAGTCTCTCGGACAAGTTCATTAGCAAAAAAAAAAAAAAAAATAAACGGTATCAGTTAACTGACACAAACTTTCTCCCAACTTACTGTAGTCAAAATAATATTGTTTTTAATCATTTTATTTTTTACTACTTTTTAGAACAAAACAAAAAAAATAACATTCTACCTACGTCAATCGTATAAAAAAATTATTGTCCCAGGCGGGATTCGATCGCGCGACCTTTGAATTACTGGCCGTGCTCGCTACCGTGGTGCTACCCCGTGCGGCCGCCGCCGCGATGCTAGATTGACAACACAAACTTGTTTATTTTTAAACATTTCCCCATAATTATAAAACGCCGAAGTTTTGATAAAAGCGGGTGGTGTCATTTTGTTTGGCATCTTGAGCACTATAAATACTGAAAATTTGATCAAAATCGTTAGAGCCGTTTTTGAGAAATTTGCATTTTTGTCGTTTTTTATGGGTTTTTAGGGGTAAACTACCCTTAAAAATTAAAAATTCAAAAAAATGAAAAAACCGCCTGGAGATATTAGGGTTTAGTAGCCTACCTACATACTAAATTTCATGACAATCGGACCAATAGTGTCCTCTCTGGTCGTGTATACATACAGACAGACTGACAGACAGACACCACTCTAAAAACACTTTTTTGGGTTAAGTGAACACCAAAACAAAAAATGCCACTAAAAATATTTTTGGGTTCAGGGAGCACCAACACAGATAATTGCACTAAAAAATTTTTTGGGGTTCTGGGAGCACCAAAACAGATAATTCAACTGAAAATTCAAATTCGAACATTTTTACGAAAACAATACTTTCTCCATATACTACGTATAGGGTGGAGAAAATAAAAATCCAACAACAGGAAGTGATTTTTCGACCTGAAGTAACTATTTTTTCAGATTTTTGTACTAAAATGAAACTTTTTAGGGTTTTTTCTAAAAAAAAAATACATGTAGAATATTATTCTGCACGTTTATTTTTTTACACGATCTTATAGCTCGCTTGGTTCTCCCAAAATCGATCAGAATGTAAAACACCATAAATCCACGTGGGGATTTTACAGTGGTTGTTCTTCTGATCTGAGCCTAGTTAGTTTTTACGGTGTGAGCAAAGCAAAACAGTTCATAACTCGAGTCCACAAGATCTAGTTTTTCCGCTGCGGGTGGAACGAAACAGGGTTTGAGTCGAAGCTGGACGCTTATTTGCAAACAAATTCTACTAATATATTTCATACTCACAGACAGCTAATCAGAGCCTTTACGAGTAGACCAATTTCATAAATTGTTCGTTGAAACTCTAAAACATATAAATTTAATTTTCGAAATTCGCTAACCTTTCGTCAGGGGTTCAGCTGCGTGATTGAATTATTACTTTATCAAACAACATAACCGAAGTGGTTCTATTAAGACTTCTAGTTCTTCGAGTTTTGCTTTTACTTTTCTTGAAGAAATTCTGAGCTTGAAGAAACATAATAAATCTGTTTTCCACAATTTAAATTGTTCATTTAGTGTTACGAAATATTTTCTAAAGCGTAATCATACTGTGATTGTTTTAGAAATTTAAATGTACCTTTCTCTTAACATGTTTACCATTTTTATTTTAGACTAGCTGTCCCGGAAAGGCTTCGCTATTGCATAATTATTTTGGTGAAATAAATGCAACAAATGATCGTGATTTAGTAACTTTGACCCCCAAACCCCAACCCCCTAAAATTTCGAATTTTTCCAAACCCTTTCTTTGTGAGCACCTATGGCCCTAGAGGAAACTACATACCAAATTTCATTCCA
>JAGFPH010001309.1:58473-78029 GCA_018207615.1 Philaenus spumarius | reverse complement strand
GTAAACTCGATAAGCGAATTTTTTCGCTGTGAGCGGAACGAAAAATGTGTGATCCAGGGCTGGAGGCCGAAAAAATGTGTGATCTACTAAATTACTAAATGTTTTGTACGTGCAGGCAGCCTCTTAGTGCCTTTGTGAGTGGACCAATTTCCCAAATTTAATGGCTGAAACCTTAAAACATATAATTTCATTTTTTAAATTCCCTCAACTTACATCTGCGGTTCAGCTGCCTGATCAAAGTATTTGTTATGAGTAGGCCTACTGTAGTAATTAAGTAGTATCACACACACACTTAAAACTAATATTTTTGATTTCCTAAATTAGATTATAATCCGACCTTACTTTGATTTAGAGCTCGTTACATTTGAGTGACAAAAACGAATTTAGCCGTTCCTTTATAAGTTTCAATTTAAATCAGAATGTTCTACAACAAATTTACTAGCATAAACTCTCCTAAAACTGGCATAAACATATCATTTTTATATCAGAACCAGTCAATGTGTGATTTCACTAACCTGTGGTAACATTTGATAAGAATGTCTCCTCGAAGTTGAAGCCCTCGTCTCCTTTCCCCGGCAACATTAACGGTAAATTGTTTAGTATCTCCTGACACGGTGTGGATACCAGAAGTATATACAGGCACCAGGCCTTCGTATATCTTAAGGAAAGCTCTACAGCCTCCGCCTTCTGTATCGTCGAATGAAGGTGAACCCAGGACAGTAACGTGGGTAAGGTACAGTGGTGCAGCGTTGATTCTGATGTTTCTTGACAGAAGTCCAGAGAAGTAGTCAAGGTACCTGAAAGCAAACAAACTCAATATTTTAAACTGTAATATTATATTACTAACTCCTATAAATTAATTGTTAGTAATTTATATTTTTTCTCAAGCCCTTTGCTATTTTTATCCACTGAATTTTAATAATATTATTTTAGACAGACTTGCAAAACTCAGTGTTTAGAAGTTAAACTCAAGTAACGTATACCTTTTTGTTAAAATCTAGACTGGAGTAAATTTTATGATATTTCCCATCTGTTGCTGCAAGTAGACTCTGTTCACTCTGTTCCAAACTGATTTTATTCAATAAATATTTTAATTGACTATTTTTTAAATTACAGTTATTTTTATCCCACATTTCTAAATTCTTGTCTACAACCACTTTGTACTTAGACCCTAAAAGTTTCCATTCTCTAAACCATGAAATATTAGAGTTCACTATTTTTTTGGCAACCTGTCTTCCGGCATAGCCAAAAATATTTAAATATTTAAATATTTAAAATGTAGCTTTAAAGTATACAAATACAGCTTATCTAGTCCCGTTTTCAGATAAATTTCATACTTTGGTGTATTTAAAGGTAAACCTAACAATTTTTTTATAAAAAACCGAAATACTTTTTCAACACTATTGTATTCGCTAGGGGAAAAACACTATTTTAATAGTAATACAAATAAATATAAGTTACAGAAAATAAAATGGGCGTTTAAGTGTAGAACAGAATTAATTAATTTTAATTTTAAACCGTGGGTTGAAGGGAGAAATTATCTATGCTTGTTGTGTAATATGGGGGTGAATGAAGATGTTTACCATTTTGTGGCAGAATGCCCGATATTGGTTCAATATAGACAATCTTATCTGGGTAAAGAAAGATTATCGCTGTCAGAGTTCAAGGACTTTATGAATGGTCAGGATTGGGGTGTATTGTGTAAATATCTTAAACAAGCATGGATGGACATTAATAAAATAATTTAACTTTTGAAAATATTTTTAGATTATGCTGATATTTGTTGTTATTAATAATTTAATGTTTGTACTGATTTTTGTTAAAACTTATATTTATGTTTGTATTGATGATTTTTGAATGTCTAAGTTAGAGTAAGTTTATAGTTCTGTTTCTATTAAATGTTTTGGTTGTTGCGAACGTAGCAGACGGCTGCAAGCCATGCTAGACTACAATATGTTATGAAACGTTGTTGTAATTTTGAAGAAGTGTAAATAAAGCATATATTATTATTATTATATCTTTTTGTTTTCAATACTTATTATAATACAGATTTCAACAAATTTAGAGGATACGATAAGTATGTTGGTGCTATTTGTTTTAAAATAAACAAATTTCCATTGCCATACACTACTGTTATACATTCCCTGCTCTAATCTATATACTGTATTATATTGTCCAACTTTCACCAGGCTGTTCTATGGGTAAATACATCAAAAAAGTTCCAACAAACATAAAATCATGAAATTATTATTTTTCGAATCATCCGCCATTTGTTTTTTACTAAACACTTAATATCTTTTTGGAAATAGAAAAGGTATTAAGCTCAAAAATGGTGTAAATTTTTTTTACATAACATTTTATCATTAAAAAAAAACAGAATTCTGTCGTGTATTTTTAGAAATGCCGGCCATTTAAAATGTTTAATGTAAAATATCTCTAAACCCACTAACTTTACTAAAACATTTTACGCAGCAAAAAAATAGTTTTTTAATTTTATTTTCCCCGTAGATCAAATTAAGGGTCGGCTCTAGTTGGTTGATACTCCATAAGACCAATGTTAAATTAAAATCCAAATTTTTCCTTTATTTTTGATCGGAAAATTATAAACGATATGTCATTTTAAAGCTATGGTCAATATGCATGCAAATGGCTTTTTAAAAATTAAGTAAAATATTTTGTTTAATATTTATTAACAATTTAAAACATTGATTTTTAATATTTTTTTATGTTGTCACTATTAATTATAGCGAAAAACTGCCAAGCCATTCGCCTGAAGAATTTCGTCCCCATGATTTTGGTATTTTTTTTAAAACGCTATTTGAAAAATTGCGGGTTTTAAATGGATTTAGGCTGAGCAATGTCGGTGTAACCTACCGCCGCTATAGGGTGATTTTAAATATTTTTTACGTTGTAACTATTAATTATAGCGAAAAATTCCCAAGCCATTCGGATGAAGAATTTTGTCCCCAAGAGTTTGGTATTTTTTAAAAAACGCTATTTGAATAATTGCGGGTTTTAAATGGATTTAGGATGAGCAATGTCCGCGTAACCTACCGCCGCTATAGGGAGTCGCAGGTTGCTTTCTGTTTTACTAGAGCCGACCCTTAAGTTATAAGGGACTATTTTGCATAGAAATTGGTAAAAAAATTGAAAACATCTTTCTAGTGCGCGCGAATATGGGACATGGACTATTATGATTGACAAAACAATTTTTTTTTACATCTTCAACATGTTATTTATTTAAGTAATAATATGTATCCATTAGGAACCATATTCTTCAAATCTCTTGTCATTTAAGAAAAAATACACAAATTTTAATAGAGTTACAAAAATAATAATATAGTGTAGGTATTATTAGCCGATTTCCATTCATAGGAAAGATGAGCTATTCTACTATTTCTTTTACTATTATGGTGAGATCTAGGGTCCAGGAGTGGTCAATGAGCACCGATCATGGTCCTCAGAACACGTTTTCAGGTGCCATTAAACATTATATAAGTGTTCACATCTAACGGTTGCATTTTACTTCCGATTTGGGGTCCAAATTCGGTGCACGCGTTCATTTTCTAAATCGCTAGGTCGAGTTCATTATGAAAAACGTCAACAACAGGAAGCACGTGTTTTGACCGGTAGTAACCAATTTTTGAAATTTTTCTTATTAGGGGTTTCTTCTTGGGGTTTTATATAAAAAAAATTAATATAATAGTATATTGGTCTGCACGTTTTAGGTTTTTTACACGACATTGTAGCCCGTCTGGGTCTCCCAAAATAGATCGAAACGTAAAATACCATAAAAGTACCCGGTTAAAAGCAACGTGGGTGTGTTTTCATATCCAAGTTCGCAAGGTCGAATTACAAACTCGCGAGCGGAACGAAGCAGTGCGTACCCGGGGCTGGTGGCTGAGGTGCAAACAAATTCTACTAATATATTTCGTACATACAGACAATTATTCAGTGCCTTGTGAATAGACCAATTTCCCAAATAGTTGATAGAAACTCTAAAACATAATCTATAGGCCTAAACTTAGCTGCGTGATCGAATTACTTTCTGTGTACACATAAAATGGCAAAGTTTTTTTAAATGACAAAAAAATTTTAAAACTATAAAAAGCCCATCATACAAAAGTTAACTTTTCAAACATAATGTAACATTACGTTTCAGCTCCTTTTTTATGAAGCTTGATGGTATATTGTAGGTGTTGATGACTGCTCAGGTTTTTCGCCTTCAACCCCCCCCCCCCCCCCCCAAATGTTTCTTAGAATCAGGTAAACAATATTCTACGCTCATGTCTAATTGGAATATAAATAGTGTAACGTGTTTGAGCATAATACATCAAACAAGCACTCCTCAGGAAATAGACAACGCCCACATGTATATACCATTAACTTAGCAACACAACTCAGTTGTAGTTAAGAATATGGTCCTGGTAAGGTAGTGTATGTTAATTTAAATATTTTAGCTTAACAAATTTTAGCATAGCAGGAGATTAATAACATGCCACTAAAATACTGCATATTTTAAATTTCCACAAATACCATCATTTTACTTTCTCACTATACTATAGTATAGAGAAAGTATAGTGATCGCAAAAAAATCGAAGTTGAGATTTTTGTGGAAATATCCGTTTTGGGACCCCCTGAGTCTAAAAAAATTGTTTTTACAGAATGTCTGTTTGTATGTATACAAAGGTAGAGAGAAAACTGTACGATTGATTTGGAACAAATTTGCACCAAACATGTCAATTAGGCCTGTATAGATGCACGAAAAAAGGTTTTGAAAATTTTTGAAAAACAACCCCCTTTTTGGCAAAAAAAACCCAAAAATTCAGTTATTATTTTTTTATAAAAAAAACGGCTCTAACGATTTTGATAAAATTTGGCTTATTTGTAGCCTTTAATGTACTCTAACATATGCAAAAAACAGCATCTTTCTAAAAATTCTCGTTTAGCTAATAATAATAATAATAATAACTGATTTTTGGGGGTTTTGTGGCCATAAAGGGGACTGTTTTTCAAAAAATTGCAAAACCTTTTTTCGTGCATCTATACAGCAATAGTTGACGTGTTTGGTGCAAATTTTTTCGAAATCCATCTAATAGTTTTCTCTCTAGAAAATAATAATAAATCGACCACGCAGCTAGACGCTGACGTGAGTTGAGCAAATTTCCAAAATTAAGTTTATATGCCTATGATTTAGGGATTCAACCAACAATTTGGGAAATAGGTCTACTCACGAAGGCGTTGAACAGCTGTCTGTGTGTACGCAATATATTAGTAGAATTTGTTTCCTCCTAGTGGCCACGCGAGTTTGCATCACTTGGCTTTGAACTGGGTACTTTTATGGTATTTTACGTTTTTGTCGATTTTGGGGGAACCAAGCGAGCTATAAGGTCGCGTAAAAAAACAAAATGCGCAGAATAACATCCTACATTAATATTGTTAGAAAAATCTCTAAAAAATTTAATTCTCGTAGTAAAAATCTCAATAAATAGTTACTTCCGGTCAAAAACCGTACTTCCGGTTGTTGGATTTTTTTGGCTAACGAACTCGTCTGAGCCACTTAGACAACCAACACGTGTACCAAATTTGGACCAAATCGGACTTAAAATGCGGCCGCTAGAGTGCGAACACATATAAACATATATATATATGAATTTTTTTTACACCCCAAAACGTGTTCTGGGGACCATGATTGGTGCTCATTTGCTACTCCCGACCTTGGGTCTCACCATAAGGGCCACTGCAATAGCTCATTTTTCCTATGGAAATTCGCTAATAATATTTATTAGTTAATCTCCTAAATCACCTCTCCTACCCCACCTACAGTTATGAAGTCACAGTGAACCTATTTAATTATTTAAATATGTTTGTGAGAAAGTATGTGCCAGTTCTTGGTACCGTTTATTTTATTTACAAGACAAGAATAGATAAGTGTTGAAATAGTTTGTGTTAGCTAAAACGAAATTTATTATCTATATTCATGTCTACATTTCATTCGTGTTATATATTGTATTTTAAAATGCCATTGCGTCTGGTTGTATTTTCCATCACGAAATGACAATACATTGTTTTATACATTGTCAAGTACTGTTGTGAAAATATGAAACAAATAATTGAATACCAAAACCCTTGTGTATTGTGAACAGCATCCATCATCCCACTGTCCCAGTGGAGAAGGGGATGGAATTGTGTAAGCCTTTGACTGAACAGGGGTAGCAAGCTGAGGGTAGATTCACTGATAACTGCCTGCACACAATATAGCAAGGTAATTCTTTTTTCACTACTTTGTAGTTGTTTTAAACTAGCATGTACCAGCGGCTTAGCTTGCAGATGCGATTAAATTAATAAAATGACTATCTTGTAAATATTGTGCCTTACCATTACACGAAATTAAATAAAGAATAATTTTAGATCCAAGTTCCATGGACCAAAAACGCACTGTGAGTTTTGCCCAAATCGATCTATGTATCTCTTTTAGGCATACGTAAATTATTAGCTATGCATCAATAAACGCTAAAAATCCCGTTTTCCGCCATTTTCTTACTCATAACTCCCGAATGAACATAAACATTACAAATCAGGTTTCGAGGTGAACTATGAGTAAATTACACATTATTGTATACCGTTTTGATATACAGGATGTCTTGCAACCATACGAACAAACTTGATCACGTTATTCAGCATGTCAAAAGAAACAAAAAATGTAATATAACATGTGTCCTATCTCATTCCGTTTTCGGTCTGTCTGTCTGTATGTGTTTTTTTACAAAATACTTAATATTTTTAGAAGTAGAAAAGATATTGCGCTCAAACTTTGTACACCTATTTCTTGCGTAACCTTTTATCACTGTACAAAAAATTAGAACAATATGTTTTGTCAAATATCTCATAAACCGCTAACTTTACAAAAACATTACAAGAGACAAAAAAGTTTACTTTTTTTAATGACAAACTCAATGGTTTTTTTATTTTGTCTGCAGCTCGAAGGACAACAGAGATATTGACCAAAAAAAGGAAAAATGTATTTTACAGAAACGAATCCCTATTGAAATATGTAGGGCGTTAATTTAAGGTGTAAAATTTAATTTACGTAAAATAAGCACATAAATTTAATAAAATAGGTCCCAGTGCTGTAACTGCATTAATTTTTACAATATTTAACCAAAAACGCAAAATTCGGTCTAAAAGAAAAAAAAAAGTTTTCTGTAGGGTTTTAGTACATTACAGTAACTTTGTGAAATGGGTATAAACCCCCAAACGTATTACACATATCTTGTAGAGAATTTATTTCTGAAGATATTTGTGTAAAATACCCAGTAAAAAACTAAATTAAAATATCTAGGAAAAGCAAATTTTTGAAAATAAATTAATGAATTATAAAATATCCAACTTTTAAATACACATGTAACGGTAGCTTAACTAAGAAAATCGAATGAGAAATAATAACAATGTGACAATGTTTACAAATAAAAGTATTAGCTGTTTATTAATAGTGAATTATTTACAATCTTTAAATATCAAATTATTTGGTAACCAGTACAAAACAAAAAAAGGTGGATATTTTATAATTCATTAATTTATTTTTTAAAATATGCCTTTTCTGAGATATTTTAATTTTATTTTTATTTTTTTATTGGACTACTTTACACAAAATAAATATGTTCAGAAATAAATTCTCTACAAGATATAATAGTTTGAGGATTTATACCCATTTCACAAAGTTAATATACTAAAACACTACAGAATACATTTTTTTTTTAGACCGAATTTGGCGTTTTGGGTAAAATATTGTAACAATTACTGCAGTTACAGCACTGGTACCTATTGTATTAAATTTATATGCTTATTTTACGTAAATTAAATTTTACACCTTAAATTAACGCCCTATATATTTCAATAGGGATTCGTTTCTGTGAGTAATCTGAAACACGGGTAAAATCTTTCGCTAGCTGTAACTCTCTAACGAAGCATTTCCAGACCTATGAATAAATTAACTTTTTTTCGTTATTTTTGCTAGTGGAATCAGCTCAGAAAGTGCTCGGAACATTGTGCAAATTATTTATTATTTTGGCTCAAAATAACTTTTAAATATTTTGTTTCTAGAGTAATTCTGGGTATTGTTGCCAACTACCAAGAAATACATTTTCGTTTTTTTTCAATATCTCTGTTGTCCTTTGAGCTACAGACAAAATAAAAAACATTGAGTTTGTCATTAAAAAAGTAAACTTTTCGTCTCTTGTAATTTTTTTGTAAAGTTAGCGGTTTTCGAGATATTTGACATTAAAAATTATAAACGGCCGCCATTTTGAAAATATTTAAAATATTGTTCTAATTTTTCGTACAGTGATAAAAGGTTACGCAAGAAATAGGTGTACAAAGTTTGAGCTCAATATCTTTTCTACTTCTAAAAATATTAAGTATTTTGTAAAAAACATATTCAGACAGACAGACCGAAAACGGAATGAGATAGGACACATGTTATGTTACATTTTTTGTTTCTTTTGACATGCTGAATAACGTGATAAAGTTTGTTCATATGGTTGCAAGACACCCTGTATATTTAACGGTTAAACCAGCGTATACAGTAAACGCTTATACATAGACGATATTGTCAAAGTGTTAACTTTCATCCAAATCAGTTGTTTTATTTATAATGGTCTGCTCATAATTTTAACATATTTCAAATTTTAAATAGCATCCCTAAACATTAACGGGATAAAAAGTAGCCTAGAGTAATCTCTGAAAAGTCCTCTACATGTAAATGAAAGTTTCGTCAACATTGGTTCAGCCATTCCGGAGATTAGACCGCACAAACAAAGAGACAGACAGACAGACACAAAATTTAAAATATATGTTTAGGTTTGGGTAAAGTGTGAATAACCATATTATGAGCTTAGAAAAAAGGATTTATTTCGAAATCACAGACAGTCGCTAATAGCTCATGTAGCATAAGGGAGAGCTAAAGATCTTAAATATTGACAGTCTGTGATTCTGGGAATGTTAAAAGAGAATCTATATATTAAAAGAATTTATGAAAACTTGTGGCAGTCAGTACGGCCATTCTATCCGGCCGATTTCCTTATTTTTTTTTTAAATTGCAGGTAATCATTCACAGATATGTCATCAAGCATTACAAATCATGTATCTTTCGCCTTACAAACGTTATAATCAAATGCAAATTTCTGCTGTGTATTCCTTATGGGGGGTTTTTTTTTTGGTTCTTTGTCCACTTTGCGTTCGTATACCGTCCATCCGATTGCTTTGAAATTTTGCATAGTAACACAGGATAACCCTGGGAAGGTTTTAGGCCATTTACCGACGTCCTAGGACATTAGGGCTGCGTCCCAGTGGCCCTCAAAGTTTCAATGTTAATCTTATGGAAGAAAGATTTCTATTGATTTTATCAGGGGCACAAAAACAGCTGTTCGTATAAAAAACTTAGCAACACATTATGTTTGTTTACTTTCATTACCATAGCAACATTACTTAGAAAATTTGAAGAGTATTACCGTTTTGAGGTTACATTGACAAACTAAAAACAAACACAAACAAAAATCAACGAAAATGCTAACTATATTTTAATTCAATTCAAACATGGGTTGTTACAAACCTATTGTATATAAAACAGCTAATTTGGATCAAAAACTAAACATAATAATTCACAGATATGTCAAGTCTTATATATTATCATCCGTTCAGCCGCTATTCACCCGAGAAGGAGCTCCGTTATACAATCCTTCAAATTACCCATGTTAATCTTATGGAGATAATGTTTAATGAGTTTGAGTCAGCTGCCAAATAAAACAGCTGATTTATGCTCGGTCACCTATGTACAAACGAGCCAAAGATTAACGAGATTCTTTATCGAATTTTCCACCTGCGAGCGAAGCGAAGCAGCCATCTGAGGCCGAAGGCCGAGCCGGGGTTGGGACGCGGAGCGTCCAGGGGCAGAGCCCCTAGTTCTCTATTATTATATACAACTACCAAGAAATAATATTTTTAGTTTTTAGCCGATAATTCGGTTGTTTATCGAGCTGTGGGGAAAATAAAAAAAGTTTCGTTTATCATGAACAAAAATTTACTTTTTTGTTTAATAAATTGTTTTGAAAATCAGCGGCTTTAGAAATATTTGGCGTTAAACATTTTAAATAGCCGCCATTTTTAAAGTATACAAAAGAACTAAACCACATTTAACTCTATACCGTCAATTGTTTACCTTCAGTGCCGCTCGTTTTTAGAACCTTGTCATTCCAAAAATTACTATTTAAAAAATTATGTCTTATAGGGTAGTGATAAGAAATGTAAAGTCCTGGCTGTTTTCATCAGATGATATTGAATCTTTATTCGACATTATGCAATAATATAATATATTTTGTAATGCCTTGCAGGTTGATTGATTTTTTTATTCTCTATGAAATGTATATATTTAAACTTCATACTTGTTTTTCTTGTGGTTAGGTTAGGGCAGCTGCCGAACTCTCCATCTCGATATTGTTTTGTTCTTTTTGATGGAAGTCTCAAACTGGCGTATGCCTAGGAGACCCCTTAAATTTGTTCATTGTTATACTGTTGATTGTATTGTTGTAAATTGTGTCTGTAGTATTTTGTATGTATAATGTATGTATAATTTATGTTATAAGAAAGTATAGTTTATGTTATCAGTAAGTTAAAAAATTCTTCTTCTTTTGTTTTTTGATGCATTATATGTTGTTTGTTTTCATGTGTAATCTAAGTGGGATTTGAAATTGTGTTTTTATTTATATTTATGGTTACAGTGTACCATGTGAATAAAAATAAAAAATAAAAGAACTTGGGTTTTTATAAAAGTATAAAAGACTAAGTAACGAATATGGCCACCAAATTTGAGCTCAATATACATTCTACTTCTAAAGACATTAAGTGTTTGCTAAAAAAATTAAATGGCGGACAATTTGAAGCCAAGCATTTCCTGACTCTTGTTTATTGAAACTTGTTTTCTTATTTTCGCCCTGGTGAAAGTTGCGACAGTATTTCCTAGACACCGCGTCACTAAAAAACCTTAGAGCGCTATACACAATCGGATTGGTTGAAATAAATGAAAAATGTTTTGTAATTTTTTTCGCATTCAGCTTAGTTGAGTCGCAACCCTCAATTTTGTTTACTAAAACTCACTGTACCTCCAGAAATAGATAAGTTATTTAGTTCAAATTTGGTATACACATTTTACGATTTACAAGTGTACCAAACACCAAGAATTGATTTTTTAAATTTTCAAAATGCCGTTCGTTACAAATTTTTAAAGTGGAATATCTTGAGAAAGAACCTTGAAGAGACAAAATAATTTTCTTTTTTAACGATAGAAAAATGTTTTTATTGGCGTTTCTTTGGGTCAAAAAATAACCACGATAAAGACAAAAAACTGAAAACATAATTTTTCTGTAATTGTCTACAACATTTATAAAATTGACTTAAAACCAACACTTCACATCAATGCATTTTATCCTATTTATTAAAACTATATTAATTCCAAAAAATGTTGGTTTTGGTCCAATTTTGGATGTTGTAGACAATTACAAAGACATTATGTTTTCAGTTTTCTCTTTCAATAACTCGGTTATCCTTTGACACACAGAAATGATCAAAACACCATTTTGTTTGTCACAAAAAAAAATATTTTCAAGATATTCTACGTAAAAAATTTGTAACGGCCGCCATTTTGAAAATTATAAACATAAACTCCTGGTGTTTGGTACACTATTAAAATCGTAACATACAAAATGCTTATACCAAATTTGAACTCAATATCTTATCTATTTCTGAGGTACAGTGAGTTTTTTTCAAAAAAATAAAATGGCGGATTGCGACTAAAGTCGAATTCGAAAAAAGTTACTGAACATTTTAAATTTATTTCAAAATGTGCAATACTATCCTGTATAGAGCGATAAGGTTTTTTGTGTCACTCTGTTTATCAAAGTTGAAATATCACCTTTCAAATTTGTTCTTTTAGATCCCCCTTCATGTCCGTCGTCTCGAAATCTTCAAACATACATTACTGTCCACAACCATACAACTTGTTGACTAACGAAGTACGCTACATAAATTACAAACACTTAACACACACAGCTGTTTATTTTGTACACTCCAGGGCCGGGTAAGTTGTTCTCAAACAAGATATTCCCGTTCTGACGCGAAGCGAAGTAGAATTACGCGCGCTAATTCCGCAACCGGCCTCTGACTAACGACTCCTCTGAATTATTCATCGCCGATAATAATCTCGAATTTGATACAAGCGTTAATTCCACGTAAATCGGTTCGCTAAACAGCTACATCGGGGATATAATGAGATTTCGACGCGGCATTTAAACGCGATAGATGTCCAAACTAATAATTTGTCTTTGAGTGCGTCTAATTATTCCTTATTATCTCGAAAGGTCTGTGTTTTTAGTCGTGTACAAAAAATATGTAAATTTACGAGTGAATGTTCTGTAAAGGTAATTCTTGTCCGTTAGCGTTTGCCGCGTCGTGTGTGGGTAGCCGCCTCGTCAAGCTGACTATTTATTGGATAAAATTAATCGACGCATTGTTTATTGCTTTATTTACATCGACGAAGGCGTCAGATTGAAAACGTATTAAAGAAAACATTGTTAAATAAAGACATGTTTCTAAACACATAAGTGTTTGGTAACTGTGTCTGCCTTCGAGCTGTAGTAAACCTTTATTGTGCAAATTGATTGTGTCTACTTTTATAGTAATTACGTATTCTAATAGCTGTCTTTTTCGTTAATAACCCTATAGATTTTAAAATGACTGTAGTTGTAGAATTTCTATAGTATCTATAGAAATCTATTATAGTATCTATTATAAAGAGGTAATTTTTTTATGTAGGGGTAATCTCTGGAACTATACTGAACCGATTGAAAAATAGTTTTATTACTAATACAAAGCTTCATTATCCCTGAGTAAAATAGGTTATAATTCATTTTGATAAAAACATTTATTATTTCAATATTTGTAAATTTAGTCTTAGGTTATGCCTAGACTGATGAATTACCATAGCAACCAATTGAATAAAATAACAGATAAAACAGCTGTTGGCTCTAATATTTCCATTAACACCTGATTTCACACTTTGAAGCAACTATTTGTATTTCAGGTTTTTATTAAAGTGTAGACCTGAGCCTCGGTGGTTCTTTTAACCTTTATTATAACTGCTGTTATAAAATATAAGAAACAATTTGATTTTAACATTTAACATTATTTATCATCTTAGCTTTGGGGTTATTATTAATCCTACTTTATTATAAAGAAAACATAACATGATTATGTGTGTAGGAGGTTCCAACGAGGTTGGCGTGCGAGGCACGCAGGTGTTTCTCCTAGTTAACTATAAAGAGACGCAGTGACTCAACTAGAGAATCATCCTACCTGCTACCGTTTGAATTTAAAATGCATTTTAACAGACTCTTTAAAATCGCACTTAATTAGTTGCGATTAAATATTGCTTCGCTTCGCTCGCAGTTTGAATCCCGGCCGTTGGCCTCGGATCAAAGCTGCCACCACGGTAAAATCTCCTACGTGGATTTGATCCAAGTATTTTCATGGTTTACGTTTTGATCGATTGCACCTGACGGGCTATAAGATCGTGTGAAAATCAAAATGGGCAGAATGATCTCATATAATTATTTTTTTAGATTGAACCTCAAAAATGTTTCATTCTAGTACGAAACTCCCCAAAACTTGTGTTACTTCTGGTAAAAAAAGTCCTTCCGGTTTTTGGATTTTTTGGCTAACTACCTCGTCCGAGAAAGCCAACGTTTGTACCAAATCGGACATAAAATGCGCCCGATGGAGTGCGAACACATATATACATACAATTTGTAATCACACCCTAAAACGCGTTCTGTGGACCATGATAGGTGCTCATTGGCCTTAGGTCTTACCATAAGAGTCACTGCCATAGCTCATCTTTCCTATGGAAATACGCTAATAAAGTCATAGTTGGCATATGTATATCTATACATAATTAATTTGCTAGGGGTTATTTTGTGAGTAGAACTCCTCCTAGAGTTTTTAACCGATTTTGACGTTTTTGGTGTCATTTTACAGAGCTCACTCTGAAGTTGTGCTTCCCTTAAAATGAGCTCAATGTATGTTAAGGGCTTCGCCCCAGTGGCCCTCAAAGTTGCCATGTTAATCTTATGGAAGGTCAATCTTAAGGAAGAAGAAGAAAGATTTCTTTTGATTTTATCAGGGGCACAAAAAACAGCTGTTCGTATGAAAAGCTTAAAACAGCTGATTTTGATCAACAGCTGATTTTGATCAACAACTGATTTGGATCAAAAACTGAATATAATTTTAGGTTAGGTAAATCAAGCAATAGCGAAGCATTGCCATGTCCACTAGTAATGTACAAAAGACAATGAAATTCCAATCATTCCATTATATTATTTCAAATATAATATGTTAAATATGATTCATTTGAAACAATGTTTCTTAAACCAAGACTTTACTAGCTCATAACTAAATCTCATAAACATAAAAATTACCTCTTATAATGGGTTTAATACCTCTTTTATTACTACAAATTGAAATGGCGGTCATCTCGATTTGATCATCGTACTCAGTATGTTTACAAAATGTTTTACCCTAAAAGTTTGGAAACTTAAAAAAAAATTCTGATTGCTTCGTGATATTATAAAAAAACTAGAACATTGATTGAAATGATTTAGTCCATTAGAAGACAACGTGAAAACAAAACAACTTATAAATTTATACTTAATGGAAATTGAATAAATAATAACTATATAGTCTTTCCGCTTGGCCGTGATACCTGACTTCTCGGAACTCAACGCCCCCTCCACTAGTTTGCCACCGGCAGGCCCGGCGAGCGGTTAGGGAGGAGGGGGTTGAGTTCCGAGAAGTCAGGTATCACGGCCGAGCGGAAAGACTATAATACAACTTATTAATTCGAACTACTATTTCAATTATAAACGCTATGACAAAGTTGAAAGTGGAACTTTTTAGAACTATAAAAATAAAACGTAGACCTTTCGTAAATCAGTTTTCTAAACAGCTGATAACTGTACTCACCGTCGATGGGAAGGTTGGTCTAAATCTCCGATTTTGTCATCAAGATATTTCTTCATCGAGAACCTATCCAAGGCTTGGTCAGCATTGCAGCAGATGTTGGAGTAGTGTAAGTAGGCAGCCACCACGACTCCGATACGTTCCCGGTTTCCCCTAAGCAGAACAAATAATAACAATAATTATTAATAATATTTTTTATTAATTAGTTTTTATGTACGATTATTTGATAAGGTCACTTTGATAGACTTTATAGACTCCTTGTGTACTCTTTAGGACTCCTCTGCGAGTCTGACGCAGTCTATTTTCTAAAAAACTAGTAAAGGATTCGAAATGAAGTTTGAAATAATTATAGACTGACCACTGAGTGAGTAAGATGAAGTAAAGATTGAGGAAAATGCAAGTTTCGACAAAAATTTTCAGGTACAAACATGTAAGGCCTAGTAATTTCTAAAGGATAGTTAGTATTCAGATATTTCCCGATTTACTACTTTCATGTAGGCAATTTTTATTCACCTTATTTTTTTGAAAGTGCTAATACTACCTAGTTATTAAGTTACTATCTAGTATTTACGTCTTTCTAGTAAATTAGCAACACCTTACACGTCTTAGTGGTTGAAAGCATCTGTGAAAAACAATGGCTGCTTGTCTGAAACTAAACATTCTTTATTGTAATTAATGACTTTATGAGGAATATATTTTGAGTTAAAACGAGACGGTGAATCCATTTTATAACGCTGAATACATTTACCGAAAATGTTTAATGTTTAAGAATGAGCTTGGATTTTAAAAATGTTTCGTAAATCAGACATAAGGAACGTTTCCTTTTGTCCTGCAGAGGTGCAGAATCTGTGATGATTTGTTGAATGTGTGTGTGGTGAAGGGCCTTGGGCTCTGTGCCTGAGTGAGTTTGTTAGTTTTAGGATGAAGTCCTCGAGTGTGGGGGTTTTGTGGCCTTGAGAGTATCCACTGTACACAATTTCTTAAGTAACGACACACCTGATATGGAGCTGTGGGTAGCCACATAAGGGTGTCGCCGTTACTAGAGCAAAATGTTCACCGCCGACACTAACCCAGGTTTCAAGGGAGATTGGGACTATTCACTATATCATATCTTCTGAACCCGCCAAGCCAATCCTCAACATGTGCAACAGCCAGCCACCGAAGTGCCCGTGTGGGCCTGGAGAACACAAACCCATTTTTGGCTACACTGCGAACAGCTTGCCCCGATACGTAGAACGGTAGCAGACCCGTTACCTTACTGGCCCTTGAGCCCAGGAGTGACGCGTCCAGGTTGCCCGTTTTTTGCAGTTTTGACCTCTTGCATCGCGTCGGAGAAAAATGTCAACTATTAAAGTTGTAGAGAATTTCCAAACGCAAAGTGGTCTCAGATTTTCCATAGTTGAACAAGAGCTGTTTAAAAAGTCGGTAAAGAAAAAAGTGTAAGAAAACGTACACTTTTTTAGTTATCACTCCTAAACCTCACTGTAACTCCAGAAATAGATGAGATATTGAGTTAAAATTCGGTACAACCATTTTGAATGTTACGATTTACAAGTGTACCATACAACAAGTTTGTATGTTTATTATTTTAAATATGGCGGCCGTTACAAACTGTATCATGGAATACCCTAACTTTACAAAAAATGTACAAGAGACAAAATATATAGTTTTTATGAGAATCAAAATGGTTTTATTGCAGTTTCTGTAGTTCAAAGAATAAAGGGCTTATCGAGAAAAACACCTGAAAACGTAATCTCTTGGTAATTGTCTACAACAACCAAATTTGTCCTTAAACCAACATTTTTTGAATTATCATAGTTTTAATAAATAAGATAAAATCAATTGCTCTGAAATGTTGTCTTTAGGCTGAGTTTAAATGTTGTAGACAATTACCAAGAAATTATATTTCGGTTATCTTTTGACCTGCAGAAACGTCAAAAAAGTAATTTTGCCTGTCGTTAAAAAAGACAAATATTTGGTCTCTTCTACATTTTTTGTTACTTAACTGTTTTCAAGATAATCCAATTTAAACATTTGCAACAGTCGCCATTTTGAAAATTATTAAAATAAATTCTTTGTGTTTGGTACACTTACAAATAGTAACATACAAAAAACGTATACCAAATTTGAACCAAATATCTTATCTATTTCTGAAGTTACAGTGAGTTTTTGTAAACAATCAAAATGGCGGATTGAAACTAAATTAAGCCGAATTCGCAAAAACGTTACTGAAAATTTTTCATTTATTTCAATGTATACAATCCGACCCTGTACAGCCCGCTAAGGTTTTTGTGACATTCTGAATACTCAACCCTAATCAATGCTTGTCTCCATGGAACTGTTCTTACGAACAAGGCAAGGAATGTCAAGGTACTTGTATTAAGACGTCGTTCCTGGATGTAGGCTAAGCAAGCACAGTTAGTCTGCTATCACGACATGAGGACTGCGACAATACAATGACAATACCGGATGTGGCTAGGTCAAGGAACAACTTCGCGCGCTGTCGCGCAGTCGCCGTAGATATAATCAAAACCAAGTGCATATTTGCGCAATCAAAAACAGGCCACAAGGAAAACATTTAATGTTTAATGACAAAATAAAGGGAAAATCAAGAAAAAAATTTTTTTTTCCAAAAACGCTTCGTTTTCCAGATATCCGCCATTTTGTTTCGTTTACAACATAATTCATATCTAGAGTTTGATTCATATCAATTGAGATCAAACTTGACATGAAGTTTAACCTAACGATGATCTATTTTTATAAAAATAAGCGATTATATCCAATCATGCGTTTCAAAATGGCGTCCGTTTGAAAATTTCAAACCTAAAGTATCAAAAAATCGCACTTAAAAAAAAAATCTAAACATCGTTTCGTAGACCTTTTAAATCTCTATCGGCTTATGTAATTGTATAAACAACGGATGAAGGATAACAGTTATGTCTAATAATTGGTTTGTTCAACCCGCTATCCTATACAAATAACACAGTAAACACAACAAAATTGTATGTACATATGCTGTCATGTTATCTTTAACTTTACTATTATCCATCATCCGATTGTTTTGACAGTTACACCATAGGGAATTAAAAGCGCTACACAAAAGTTGTATTGACAGCCGCCATTTTTATACGCGTAGTTGGATTTATTTGGTTATTTTTCTTAAAATATATCATTATTAGGTAATACTGTAGGCTAAGTTTGATCTCAATTGGTCAAACCGTTCTCTAGATATGAGTTATTTTGTAAAAGAAACAAAAATGGCGGATATATGGAAAACGAAGCGTTTTTGGAAAAAAATATTTTTTATTTTGACCCATAGATCCAATTCTTGTAGTTTAGCACTTTATTTACGGGACACCCCGTATAAAAAACGAGCATGCGCATATACGTGAAGCAACACCATAACTCTTCTTTCGGTTAGGCCGCAGTCTGATAAAAAAACGAGAATACACTTTTGTTTACATTCTCCCTACACATGTCATAGCGCGAATATAAATTGGCTTATTATATTTAGAGTTCTCGATTGTGTTTGTGTTGTTAAATAATAAAATAGCCAGCGTGCTATTTCTGGCGAATTGAGTTGTTTATGCGCACGGGAAGGTCAAGGAAGTTCAAACAAGGGTGGCGTTGTGTGCGGAGAACTGGATACGATCTAACGAAAGCGAAATAAATGAGAGGTAGCACTAGTAGGTAGGTGTTAGTATCATGTCTGCTGCTAATAGTCGGTCCACGAAAAACGTGTTGAAATAAAAACGAATTACAGGCTCGCAATAATTATAGCATTTCTAAGAGGGATAGAATTTGTAAATTTTACTATGGAAAAAGAGAAGTGCCTGCATGTCCAGGTAATATTTCTTTGTTTAGATTGTATATGGAAATGGGTGTCCGGACAGTTGGTTACATGGACATCTTGTTACACACTTTTGGGACCAGCTACCAGAGTTTTGAATTCTAAACTCCGATTTCCGATTAATTCTGCTCTCATTAAGGTAATTTCTCCGTAATTACACCAACACTCTGAACATAATTTAATGCTATGGACTTGCTTATATAATGACTAGGGGCTCTGCCCCTCCTTGCTCCGCTCACCAACCCCTGCGGTGACATAACATGATGATGCCAATGCAAAAAAAACAACAGAATTTATAATTTTGTTCATAATTTTTACATTTTTAAATAGGAATTTTTACGGAAATAATGATTGATTAGGAGAGAGGCACTTGGATCTAAGTTGGGTTGGTGGGCCTTACATAATGTAAGATATAGATCGAATAGACACGCAAAATCCTCCACATTTGTCCACAAAATCCCTAATTTTGTCCATAATTTGTAGCCACATACAAACTGCCCCACTTTTTTTGGGTCATTTCTAATATACAAACTGCCCTACAAGGTCCAGGTATAAAAACAAGGTACAGGCCGGGGTGTCGGCGACATACAAAATGCCCTACTTTTCTACCTGACACAGGTACGGGATATTTCCCTCCGAA
>JAGFPH010001309.1:31974-48750 GCA_018207615.1 Philaenus spumarius | reverse complement strand
AAGTCATAGTACAAGGACGATTGTAACTTCTGGTAACGGGAATGTATTTCCTTAAAGCTACGAGAAGAACTATTTGTTACAACTCACTTTGCGTGTAACACTGCGATGCGGTGGGAGTCTCCGCTCAGCCAAAAGTCGATGTCTTTACATACGCTGCACAGTCTTTCCAAAGGAGGAGCCAAGTCATGGGGCCAGCCTAGTTCTCTCACCCTTTCGTGTTGGCTGCGAACTGCTCTTCTGGGTTCGGAGAGGTTGAACACCTGGAAAAGTAAAAACCAATTGCAGTAACAATAACATTAAGTGCAGTCAATTACATGGATCTATTGCGAAGAAATATGGTCACCGTTAAGGATCGGCAGGGGAGAAAAATATTTCTGAGTTGACCGCAGCTCTCCAAGTGGCAGAGCTGTACACTATAGCCCGTCTCAGGTTAAGTTGAGGCAAAGAGGGTGGGCAATTAGGGTCGATCTCAACCGTCATAAAACTGACCCTTATTAATGCCTCCCGAGTAAACCTGTAGCAAACTATAGTATACAATTGCAATTCTGTATGTCTTAAGTAAAAATTAAAAAAATATATCGTATTTCGTTTCATGATATTTTCCAGATAATTTTGATTCCAAATTTGATAACATTTGGTCAACTTTGAGCTGTACTAGCATTATAAACTTTCTTAGTTGAATCAACATTACTAATACGGTTTACAACAATAAAGCCACAAAAATGTACTAGAGAAGTTCATATTTAAAAATGTAATAAATAATCATCATTTGTGATTATTTATCATAATACAAACAATTGTGTGTTTGTCCCATGTTAATCGGCCGACTTAAAGTGTTGTAACTGTTTTTTTGTTCAATACAAGAAATTACAAAATTAAATTTTTATTATTAATGATAAAGCGGTATTAATTATATTGCATTAATTAACGCAACATAATAAATAGTAATAACATTTTATAATTACCGTATGTGATAGTTAAAACTTTCTCTCTGCGTTTCGGAGCTCATTTAAAAGGCGAAGTTGGCTACCAATTTCAATGTGAAATAACCAAAACATACCTTCACTATTAAGCATATTTTGGTGTTGTTTTTGTCAAAAAACGAAAGCTGTATTTTTTTTCTTAAAGTAACATAGATTGTGGGTGTTGATTGCTAAGATTTTGTGCAATATCTCTTTTTGCAACTGTGTACAAAATTAATAAAGTTTACTGTTTTTTACTATTTATATATCATACGTTTATGAAAACAATAAGACAGTTTTTGAAAATGTATTTAGCAATCAACATCCGCATATGACAGTACTTCAAAATGAAACCAAATTTTTAAATTTATCCCACGAATTAACAGAAAAAATTACTTATTCTGTAGCATTGCTCTTATGGGAATCAGATTCAATATGGCAGACAGGATAGCGCATCTTAAGTCGGCCGATTAACATGGTACAAACACACAATTGTTTGTATTATGGTAAATAACGATACAGTATCGAGTTTTTTTCTCAAATAATGATTATTTATTACATATTTAAATATGAACTTCTCTAATACATTTTTTGTGGCTTTATTATTGTTGTAAACCATATTGGTAATATTAATTCAACTAAGAAAGTTTATAATGCAGCTCAAAGTTGGTAAAATGTAATCAAATTTGGTATCAAAATTATCAGAAAAGTATCATGAAACGAAATATGATATCGTTTTTTCATTTTTACTTAAGACATACAGAATTGCAATTTTATACTAGTGTATCCTACAGGTTCACTCAGGCGGCATTAATAAGGGTCAGTTTTATGACGATTGAGACCGACCCTAATTACCCACCCTGCTTGCCTCAACTTAACCTGAGACGGGCTATACTAACATCGACTTTGTGTGCGTTTCATTCTTCCGCTAGCAAATATATTGCAGCTTCTTAATGACGGAAACTAAAGGGTTACAGACTCAACCCTGACTATAAACATACTGAAATGCGCATTCGTGACAATTTAAATGAGTATATATTATTAAAAACCGCTTTCTCTCACACATTAAAAAATAACGGATATTTAATATTTCTACTAGTATTCCTCCGCGAACAACAAGTTGATGTGATAGCGGTCAGATTGTGGTCTTAACTCTCTAGTAGGAACACAAATTCAGCGAGCACATATTTTCACAATAAAACAGATTTTGTTGTCATAAATTATCCAAAAATTTATTGAAATTACTTTTATTCAATTCAAATTTATTACTTTCATCAATTCGAATGTGATGAGTTTTTTTTTAAATGAATGACTAATTAAGAAACAAATAGCAAAGTTTGATTTTGAATTAAGTCAAAGAACAAATTTAGTTGAAAATATACTTTAAATAAACGGTATCAGTTAACTGACACAAACTTTCTCCCAACTTACTGTAGTCAAAATAATATTGTTTTCAATCATTTTATTTATTACTTTTTAGAACAAAACAAAAAAATAATATTCTACCTACGTCAATCGTATAAAAAAATTATTGTCCCAGGCGGGATTCGATCGCGCGACCTTTGAATTACTGGCCGTGGTCTCTACCGTGGTGATACCCCGAGCGGCCGCTGCCGCGATGCTACAGTGACAACACAAACTTTTTTATTTTTAAACATTTCCCCATAATTATAAAACGCCGAAGTTTTGATAAAAGCGGGTGGTGTCATTTTGTTTGGCATCTTAAGCACTATAAATACTGAAAATTTGATCAAAATCGTTAGAGCCGTTTTTGAGAAATTTGCATTTTTGACGTTTTTTATGGGTTTTTAGGTGTAAATTACCCTAAAAAATTAAAAATTCCAAAAAATGAAAAAAAAACGCCTGGAGATATTAGGGTTTAGTACCTACATACCAAATTTCATGAAAATCGGACCAATACTCTCTGGTCGTGTATACATACAGACAGACTGACAGACAGACACCACTCTAAAAACACTTTTTTGGGTTCGGGGAGCTCCAAAACAAAAAATTCCACTAAAAATATTTTTGGGTTCAGGGAGCACCAACACAGATAATTGCACTAAACAATTTTTTGGGGTTCTGGGAGCACCAAATCAGATAATTCAACTGAAAATTCAAATTCGAACATTTTTACGAAAACAATACTTTCCCCATATACTACGTATAGGGCGGAGAAAGTAAAAAACTAAATGATATCCACATTCGGACTGTACTAACCTTTAAAATTACAAATGCAAAATAATTTTCTGATCATGATTACTATAGTAATTTTGTTACGCGTTAAACATTGCTCTTATGAGTTGAAATTCAAGATGGCGGCTGGGCATACTGAGCCTTAAGTTACATCGATAAGAACAGTAAGTTAAAGACTTTGAGAAAAACCAAATAATAATAATAAAGGAAAATAACTCAGTCAATTTCAGAATAGTAAAATAAAAATGTTAAACATTAACTAACCCACCACAAAACCAAATAAAACCAGTAATTTTAAAGTTGTATGATAACTCATAAGCCAGGTATAATTTTTAACATAAACAACGGAAAGTTTCTGACATAGCTTTTTTTAAGTATACAACTGTCAAATACAGTACGTAAAATGGGACAACAGTTTCACAGGCGATTTTTGTGAAACCTCAAAATAACTTTCTGTCACTGAATATTTTAAGGACTAATCATAAATAATAATTTCGTTGGCTGTAGTAATAAATCATAAAGTGTAAGAAGGTAACTATTCTAGATTAAAGATTTTGTCATACAGAGACTTGCCCTATGGGGAAAATATCAAAGTATGTTGGAGAAATTGTATGGCCTTTGCTGAATTGTTGAATGATAAAACGTTTTCGACAATCAGAAAAGAAAGTAGATTCGTCTCAGTGATTAGTTTAAAATTCAAAGAAAAGACCTAGAACTTTTATCAACAGAAAATATATCAGGAGATATAGTCCGTTCAAAACGTGGAGGGAATGCTCAATTAATTAACCCGAAACTCCAAAGTATTACTTTTGTTTTCTTAACAATCTTACATTAATAACTTAATGAAATACCCTTATTTTAATAATAATTTGTATTTTCAGTGAGATAATATTAAATTGAGTCAAAATTAATTCTTAGGGTTAATCGAAGGGGCTGAAAACCACTCCCTGTGTATAAAAAAGTATAATAAGGCTTTTTCAGTTACTTTTGCACTATGTTACAAATAAACAGTCATAGTACAACTAAAAACGATATTTTCATCCCTTATGAAATAAAAACTATCTGTGAATTACCCCCTTCATGGGTTAAAATCCAACTGAATTTAAGTGCACATGGAAAAACGCATTTGGATGTATATTTTTTGCGTGTTATTTCAATTTACAATGAATTAGTGTTTAAAAGAATCGCAAATTAAATGAAACATTTTATCTTGTTTACATTTTGCTTTATACTTCGAATATCCGTTTTAGAAGTATCCTACTTCGAATGTCCATGGTATCCAAATTATTTTAAATCCTAAAAGAGGTGTTTTTGCCTTTTTATTGGCGACGCTAAAAATTTGTGCACGTTCTTTTTATTTTGTGATGTTTTATGGGTAGGTTTACCCCCACAAAAGGGTGATAACAATTTGCAATATTTTGTAACACCAATTCATTGTAAATTAAAATACTGCGCACCAAATATATATCCAAACGCGTTTTTTCAAGTGCACTTTTTTATTGGGCAGTTTGGGGGTAGTTTTTATTTTTTTTGAGGGATGAAAATATTATTTTTAGTTGAACAATGGCTGGTTATTTGAAATTCCCTTTGATTAATCGTAAGATTAAATTTTGTTCAGTTTTAATACTATATCACTAAAAATACAAATTATTATTAAAATAAGGGCATTTTATTAAGGGGGGTCGGGACGCCCTATTTCAGCTATGTTAAATAGCATTTGTTTAGGTACACATAACTCAAAAAGTAATTAAGAAACATTTTTTACTTTCTCCCCCTATACCATAGTATATGGAGAAAGTATTGTATTCGTCAAAATTTTCGAGTTTGAGTTTTTGGTGGAAATATCCGTTTTGGGCCCCCCTGAACCTAAAAAAGTGGTTTTAGGAGTGATGTCTGTGTGTGTGTCTGTATGTGTGTCTGTGTGTCTGTGTGGATGTTATCAGACCTAGAGCCTAAACCAGTCGTCCGATTTTGATGAAATTTGGTATAGAGGTACTAATCCACGGTATCTCCAGGCGTTTTTTTCATTTTTGTGAATGTTTTATTTTTAAGGGTAATTTTCCCATAAAAACCCTTAAAATAACGGAAAAATCAACTTTTCTCAAAAACGGCTCTAACGATTTTGATTAAAATTTTATAGTTTATTAGGGACCTAAAGTACTATAAACTGTAAAATTTTAATCAAAATCGTTCGAGCCGTTATTGAGAAAAGTTGGTTTTTCCGTTATTTTATGGATTTTTATGGGATAACAACTTTAATACAAAATCACCTCTCCTACCCCACCCTACAAGTCACCGTGAATCTGTTTAATAATTTAAATATGTTTGTGAGAAAGTATGTGCCAATTCCTGGTACCGTTTATTTTAACTTATCATCCGCATAGTTAGATATTCATTTTCAGCGATGGGTTTAAAGAAGAAAAAAAAAATAAGTTCAAAAAAGACCAAAAAACATAACATTTTATTTATTTGTATTTTAATAAAAAAAATAAAAAAATGGTAATATCATAAAACTCATCGCTCAAATTGAAGATCTAGGTGTGGGTAAGATAATAAAAAAATGAACTGAATATCTTCGTTACTTTTTTAGTTATATATAGCTAAAGGTCAAAAACCTAATTTTGGATAAACGCATTAGAAAACCAATGTAAAATATGATGCATAAGACATCCAACCTTAGTGCATGTCTGCTCCATAAAACAGTAAACAAACACCAGCTGCAGACTGTCAGAAATAAATGTAACAGATGTAAAACAGGGTTGCCAAATTAACGAAAACAAATCATGAAGATTCATGTTCATAGATTTATAACAGTATACCACTATAATGTATAATGTATACCACTATATCACGTAAATAAAACTGAGTGTGCGGAGCCATAGAAAATCGCTTATAAAAAATAAAATTGTGCACAGTTAATGAAATGTTTGGTATGGAATTAAAACTAAGGGGCAAAGGATCTAATAGGTAAAATATAAAAATTAAAATTTTTGAACCAAATTAGTTCCGACCCCCCTTAAGTTATTTAAGGCTCTTAATTAGATTATTGCAAACAAACCTTTAAAAGAGAGGTTTTTAATTTTTTGGGGTGACTCCTGAAATTTGGGATTCCGGGACCCAGATTTTCGGAATCAGCTAGCGAATAATGTAAATAGTCTTTATACCTAGCATTAATTGAACAACGCTCCCCTGCGTTTTGTACCAAATCACCTTCATTGAACGGATATTGGCGACTTACCATGTAGCTGTTGCCGTGCTTGCTGTGCAGCATGTGCGCAGCCTGTTGTTGTCCTTGCCGGAAACCTGCAGCACTGATCTCCGGGGGGAACCAGAGGGCGATGATACGTTCAGTGACATAACTGAGGTCCATAGACTGTTCCCGACCTCTCGAGGATTTGCGGCTGCTCACAGAAGTCGTCAGCATGGTCTGCAAAATGACATAGCTCATGTAAACGTAGCAGAAGAGATATTACCTTCGCACACAGTTTTAAACACTACAACACTAAAATTAACAATGAAGCATTAAACCATTATTGTAAGGCCTGTTTGTAAGAATTTAGATATTATAAATACCATTATTTTGTATGTTTTTTATTTGGGACTCTGTTCAATCATATCAAGAAATCTGGCAACTTTTGGGAAGGAAGCAGTGTTTAAAATTAAAACAGTCATGCAAAAACATACAATAACTCTTAAATGTTTTCATTACATTACAAATTAACATTATATGTTAGAACTACCATCAACATGTAGTTATGTTATAGAGCTATAGCTTAATTATTGTAGCTCGTGCATCACTGAAGATGGCGACATTGTCGTTGAAACGTGGTTTGAGTTAGTAAAAGTATTTATTAGTAGTGAGATATTGTGAAGAAAATAATTTTTTAAATAATTACCACCATAGCTTTGAGATTCATTCTACCTTATATATAAAAAAGAAATTATAAGATATGTGCGTGTGTGGGGGGTGTTGATGTGTGTGTGTGGGTGTGTGTGTGGGTGTGTGTGTGTGTGTGTGTGTGTGTGTGGGTGTGGGTGTGTGTGTGTGTGGGGGTGTGTGTGTGTGTGTGAGAGGGGCAGGGGTTTCTTCTTGAGTAAATTTATAACAGTGTGAGAACTAATTGTGGTACGTACATTTCAGCGAAACCTAAATTCCCTGATACAGAAGTGTTCAAGCCTGTCCATAACACAGTACCTGTCCACCAACTGGAACCATCGATCTGAAACCAGACGACAGCACAGCTCCATAAAAATTAAACATCTGTTCCATACCATTTGTCCCCGGGTCGCATTGACACAAACAGATGATTTGTAAATACGTATCGTGACGATGCTGCCGTGACGATCACAGCACGATTCTGTCGCTACCCAATGTTCTCAGGCAATTATCCTCGCACTAACCTATCACCTTGATTGTTTTTCCATTTTCAAATCCTCCCGGAAACATTGTACTACGAGATACTATCCGAGTTTGAGATTCTTTCCCACTGATTTGTATGTAATGTTCTACATTGTCACTTTGAATGTTTGTGGAGAAAGTATCGCGATTGTGGGTCTCAAACTCTCTCGCTAAATATGTGTTTGCAACCAGCTCTTACACAAAATGCCTTTTGTTAATTGGTTTTGTTATATTTTAGTACAAATAAAAATGCATTCAGTCACTTGGCAGTTTCTTCCCTATCCCATCGCTTTTTCTGAAACTCAGAAAGAAATTTTAGAAATTGTCTCAGTGTAAACTGTTTTTATATTTATTATTAGCAAATTTTCGTAGGAAAGATGAGCTATTGCAGTTACCCTTGAAGGTAAGACCTAAGGTCAGGAGTACTAAATGAGCACCGTTCATGGTCCCCACAACACGTTTTGGGGTGTAATCAAATATGTTATATATTTTATGTGTGCTCGCACGATATCGGCCGCATTTTAAGTCATATGGTCCAAATTTGGTTCACACGTTCGTTAGCTATGCCGATCGGACGAGTTCGTTAGCCAAAACATCCAACAACCTCAAGCACGTTTTGCGACTAGAAGTTTTTTTTCTGATTTTTGTACTAGAATGAAATTTGTTGGAGGTTTTTATCTTAAGAAATAAATATAGGAGATTATTATGATCATATTTTATACTACCTTATAGCCCGTCTGATTCCCCCAAAACCAATCAAAACTTAAAATACCCTAAAATTTCCCGGTTCTAATTCTGCGAAGTGAGTTTGTGTGCTGCGAACGAAGCAAAGCAATCGGTAATACGAGGCCAGAAGGGCGAGTTTTTCCAAATTATTGCGTGAGCCGGGGATGAAGGTTGTGCAAACAAAATTTGCAGTAAAACATTAAATTAAATTCTATTTAATATTTAAAATGTATTTCTACTAATACATTTCGTAGTAAGGGGCAGCTATTCAGCGCCTTCGTACGTATCCAATTTCCCAAATAGTTGGTTGAAACCTTAAAACATTATCATGATTGTTTTTGTTTTTTAAAATTATTTACTAACTTTTGTGTGGTGTAATTAGGTGGCCTAGAGATAATTTCGGAACTGCCTATAATTTTATGGAACACTCCTAGCTTGTAATATTTACGCTATATTTATTATTATGATATTGCAGCAAATCCATTTCATACAATTTATAAATGAGCCCTTTTATTAATTTTTAATTGGCTGTGCCAATCTAAAAACTATATATTTCTCATTAACTAACATTTTTAAATAAATTGTTTTCATTATTAAGGCGGCATTTTTTTAAGAATAAATAGACAGGTAAATAAAATATAAATTAAAATATTTCAAATTAAATTTTGAAACTGGTCTTCAACAAGCGAGAACAATTTCGATTAGATCAACAACGGGCACTAAAATATTAAAACAATTGTGTGAGACTCGCGCGTGAAACTTTTTAGGTTCTAGAAACATATGATTTTATGAGTTGCTCTCTTTGCATTTGTTGATGATTTAATATATGAAGTATTAGGATTCAAATGATGAACATTTGAAGTATTAGGAAATGTTTATGTGGGATTAATTGAGGAAATTTTTCTTAATTAAATGTAATATTTCTTTTATTCACCAATTTCCATTATTTCAAAATCTAAGAAAGAATAGATGGGTTTATGGATAGCTAAAGTATGGTACAAAGAAATAAGTGTTAACATGTGTTCAGCTAATGTACAGTATAATACGCTTACGTCCCCCGGTTCCCTATGCTACGTATTAACACAGTTCACTTTTCATCTGATCCAGGCTAATTTGACCTACAGTTTCACTTCAAAAAGTATTGATATAAATGTTAAATGTTTTACTATAGCAACGGGTGTACTGTAGTAACGGCCAATGCAAAGTGTTTTCTGATGCCAGAAGAGTAGAACAGGACAAGTTGAAAGACAGGAAGATTACAGGCAATAAATAACATCGGTTAGAGGATCAGGAGGTCAGATCGGTTACGAAACGAAAGGTAAATACATCGAGTCGATGCCAGGGTGGCCGCTCGTCATATCAGCTGACGTACTCCTGGTGGTGATTAGCCTGCAATTATTGGGAACACGATTGTGCGTCGTTGCATGGACTTTCCATTCCTGCAATTTGTTTTCGTTTAAGATTGAAATATGGGTCCGATCTCCGTTCGTAATCCACGAGATAAACGCAGAGCGGTCGTGGTTGCTATTATGTAGTTGGAAAAGTGCGGAGAGATATCAACTGGCCTTGGAGTAGTTCTCTTTACTTCTTTACAACCAAGTAGCTTTCAACTTAAGGCTCGGCAGATCAAGGTACCATCTGGAATTTCAACTCCCTAGATTACTGGAGAAATAATGATCAAACAATTATTATGAATATTTAATTTTAAAGTTTAGGACAGTCCGAGTGTGTATATATCATTTAGTTTGTTTTAATTTGTTTTTAACTAAATTTGTTCCTTGTCTTGTCAAAATCAAAGTTTGAGATTTTTTTATTCAATAATGGAAATTTCAAAAATGTAAATAGCTCACCACATTCGAAGTTTAACTATCACTCATATAAAAGTAGTTTTAATAAATTTGTATAATTTATGACGGAAAAATCTGCTTTATTGTGGAAGCATGTACGCCGAATTTGTGTTCTTACTCGAGTGTTTAGCCTGCACTCTGGTGGTTACCACATCAACTTGTTGCTCGGGGAGGAATACTAGAAAACAACATACCCGTTTTGAATATATTAGAGAAAGTTGTGTTTAATAACAAATACTCACATGCATTGTCATGCATGAGCATTTAAGTGCGTTTACAGTCAGAGTTACGTCTGTAACGCTCTAGTTTCCGCCTTTTGAAGCTGCCCTATATTTGATAGCGGAAGAATGAAACGCACACAAACTCAATGCTAGTAGTGCCGCTTGGAGAGCTGCGGCCAAATCAGAAATATCTTTTCACTCCAATCGTTGAAGCTTCTGCTCAGTGAAATGTCACTATGGTAAATTATAAGGCCTGTACTCATCCTACATAATAGGGCTTACACTTGAAAAATTGACTTATTCCTTTAAAGACATATTTAATTCTCGTTCTTCAATTGTGGTGTACAATTAATCATAACTAAAAGTTAAAAGAGTAAATAATTTTGAATATATAGATACAATTATTTCAAAGTTATGAAATTAGCCGGTAATGGAAATGCAACCGAGAAAAGTCCAACATGCCAGTATTTTCTGCTACCTATAAACAGAATAAATTTCTGAATATTTGAAAAACTTACGGTTATTACTTCACTACCTAATATTGACACACTTTTATCTTATCTTATGTCTGTTTATCGAATTTTGTTGTAATCATGAATAATCAAACATTAATTAATCTACGCTATCAGTTTGTGCATTTGATTCTGCAGTGTTTATTTCAGAAAGTCATGAAATTTTATATTTAGACTGTAAGTTTAGAAAACGGATACACGGAAGGCTGTATTACATTATTTGTAAACTTATTCACCAGGAAAGTTGTTAATGACATTTGAACCCATCCAAACTATACCGTAAGTGAAATTTAAACCTTTTTATCTTCTTATTTTTTTACAATGACTGCACATTTTAACTTTCTGCGATAAATTTTAACATTTAACATTACTACACCTCGATTAGGTCAAGACATTCAATTGTATGTAGATTATAAAAATGGTGTTAAACTTAGCAACACATGCATAGGCAAGCAATTTAAGTTTTACTTTCACAAGTATCGGTTTTTTAAATAAATCTTTAAACATGTAATCTTAAAACATCTTAATCCAAGAGCATGGTAGTAAAAATATTTGTAATATACACTATGTCGTCACTATATAGTAACAATCAGCGTATCACCAAAAAATGTTCAAAAAGCGTATCACCAGCCACCCTGTATCTATGTAAGCCTATATGTCTGTTCGCACTCTAAAAAAAAAAAAATCCAAATGAGTTTTTTGGACCGAAAATAACAATGTTTTGATATTTTTATAGTAGAATGAGACTACTATTTTGGATTTGTCTAAAAAAATAACTATAGAAGATTATTCTGCACATTTTGTTTTCTACACGATCTTATACCCTATAGAGGCTTAGGTGCAAACAAATTCTAGAAATATATTTTGTACACGAAGGAAGCCATTCAACGCCTTCGTGAGTATGCCAATTTTCTAAATAGTTGGTTGAAACTCCAAAACATATAAACTTAATTTTATAAATTCGCTCAACTCACGTCAGAGGTTGAGCTGAATTCATTCACGTCAGAGGTTCAGCTGCGTGGTCGAATTACTGTTACTGCGACAGTGGTTTATAGTTAAGAATGTTAAAACAATACAGTAACTAGTAGTTCTGTGAACAGTAGACCTCGCTCGTTGAAATAACAAATGTGGGTTTGAGCTTAGGTTAAAAATAGTGTGTCAGTAAGGAGTAAGCACAATGTTTAGCCAGTGAAAAAATATTTACAATTCCCGCGATTCCGGGATTTCTAGTTCTCGTTTTTATTTCTTTTCTTGAGCTTTAACTGCTAAAGATTTTCTTTTAGAGGCATTGTGTTTTATTTAGGTTAATAATGCGTAAGATAGCTAAAAATGTCGCGTTATAGAGGGACAACATACAATTAAATATTTACATACTTAAATAACTCAAACTTAACAATATATCATAAGTTAACTTAAGTTCCATATCATATTCAAATATTAGAAATAATGAAAACAAACGATGTTAAAACGTCGTGATAGTGATCTCAACTCATGTACCAACACTTCCCACGGTGTCCTACGGTCATGTTTTGTATGTCCTTTATCGCCGCAGGGTTTCATTTGTTTCATCTCATTTTGTAATTCAAGTAAAGCTAAGTCAAATACTTTTATGAAATATACAATGATAATTTGCAGGTATACAGTTTAATTCTTTGATTTATCTTATACACTTTCTTATAATAATATGTCATTTTTGAGCAAATGATATATTCCTAAATTACTATTCAAAACAGGCCTAGTTTTGTTAGCAGTCTTGTAGTAGGAACATAAAAACTGGTGTTTTCAAAATAAGAAATTTGAAATTTATAAATATTTGTATACAATTCTATTTAGAACTAAATTACGAAACGTTTTTACATTTATGAAAAAAATTACAATAATTTTTACTACTTTTTAAGTAGGCCTAAAATTTCACTTTTTCCTTTCGTTATTGAACATGCTTGATTCTTGAGCTAATAACTTTGTTAATTTTACTTCAATATTTTTTTTACTGGCATATATGAATTCTTTGAACCTTTATCTACAAAAAAGCTATGGAACACTTTTGAATTGGTTTAGAATAAACGTATAAAAACATGGTTGAAATACAAAAACTTGGACGATTTTTAACAAATTCGAAGTTTACGGCCATTTTGTGAGCTTACCGTTAGAGATACGGAAAAAAATCAAGAATACAATTTTGTTTAAAATTTAATTTGCTTTTAGCAAAATGTTGGAATTCGACTTACGGTTAAGCCACAAACTGGCTGTGGAAAAAAGCTTACACTGAGAGAAACGGTCCGGCCGCCATTTTTATTTTATTTAAGGGGTTGAAAATGAAAAACGGGAAAAACCGTATATATACATGGCTCGGCCTAGGAATAAGGAACATTCATGCAAAAATTATCAAAATCGGTCAAGGCGTTTGGCCGTAATCGTGAGACAGACACACAGACGAAATGCCGAACGGTCGAGTTAAAACGGAGACCTCACTTACGCTCGGGCAATAAGAAAAAACTAGCTGACCCGTGCGAATATTTCCCAAGTTAGGAGTACTTAGGCCTACCTATACGTTGATTTAATTAAGTAAATTATGTTTATTTATTTACGTTGGTTTAACATCTGTTACGTCAGTTGAACAGATTATTATAGATGGCGCCTTTCAGGAACAATATGAAGTATAATGTAAAAGTGTTTTAATCAATTTGTGTACCGAAAACATGAATTTTAAGATTTGTGTCTATGTTTCGTCAATAACGGGGAACATAAGCTTTAAATGGTTGAATAATTAATTTTGATGAAGAGTTAAGGGAGATATCACTTAGCGACAAAAAAATACATTTGAGAAATAATATATAAGGATTAAAAATTAACTGTATTTCCTAACACTAGGTTAAAAATAACAATAGTCTTCTCTCGAAATTGCGGCCTTGGGTTGTGGGTAGCTTCGTTTCGCTCGCAGCGTATAAATTTAGATCAGAAATTCGAACCGGAGGTTCTGTGCGTCGGCCTCGGATCAGAAGATGCCCCAATGTAAAATCCTCTCTTGTACAGGGTACTTTTATGGTATTTTACGTTTTAAACGATTTTGGTAAAACCAAGGTTAGTCCATGTAAAAACATAGTGTGCAGAATAATATCCTACATTTATTTTTGTAGATGCAACCACAGACTATAGAATTCTATAGTCTGTGATGCAACCTAAACAAGTTTCTTTCTAGTGTGAAAAGTCTAAAAAAATAGTTACTTCCGGTCAAAAAACGTGCTTCCAGTTATACGATGTTTTTGGCTAACCAACTCTTCCAAGCTACAACCAATATAAGTACCAAATGTGAACCAAATCGGGCTTAAAATGCGGCTGGTGTGCGAACACATATATACATATAAATAAGTATACAAACATTTTAATGAAACTCCAAATCATGTTGTGGGGATTATGAACGGTGTTCAGGTCTATACCCCGCGCGCGATAACTTTTCACTTGGGACTTGCACAGTTTGGCAACGCTGCGGGTCGGCTCGCTACCCCATCCCACTTATCAAATGTATCCGGTTGGACGATGACTCACAACTAGGCTCCTAGTAAAATTACACTTTTTCTTCAAAACTTAATGAAAAGTTCATTATGACTATGCATCTTAAAGATAATTTTCTAACAAGAAATAATATATAAAAATGTTTGTAATCAGACAACTAATAGTATTGAAAAAAAGGATAAACTAAATATATTGTGATCGTTTTGCGGAAAAATTAACATTTAAATATAAAACAAATACTATTAACAAAATAATAAATTCAAAATAATATAAACTTTCAAAAATGTCGTTTTTAACCTGCTGACGTTAAATATCTTATTGTAAAAAGTACAATACAAAGTACTTTTTTTTAATACAAAATGGCGGATTACGGCTAAACTAAGCCAAAATCGAAAAATGTTATACTACATTTTCGACTTACTTTTGCATGTAAAATCTGAATCTGCATAGCCCGCTACAAAATTAACTAAAAACTTTGTTAAATTTAAAAAATATATGATTTTAGGCTAATTTTGTTTGTTGTAGACAATTACCAAGAAATTATGTTTTTGTCGATAACTCGGTTATCCTTTGACCTACTGAAACTACAAAAAAAAAACTACTGTCTGTCGTTAAAAAATAAAAATATTTTGTCTCTTGTAATTTTTTTGTAAAGTTAACGGTTTTTAAGATATTCCACGTTAAAAATTTGTAACGGCCGCCATTTTGAAAATTATAAAAATAAATTCTTTGTGTTTGGTATACTACTTGTTAATTGTAACATATAAAATGCTTATTCTAAATTTGAACTTTATATCTTATCTATTTCCAGAGTTACAGTGAACTTTTGTAAAAAACAAAATGGCGAATTACGGCTAAACTAAGCCGAAATCGAAAAAATGTTATACTACATTTTCGACTTATTTTTGCATGTAGAATCTGAATCTGCATAGCCCGCTACGCTTTACTGAATCAACCTGTACATCTATAAACAATACTTATAATTGTCCAATTTTAATACATTTTAGATATTTATTATCAGCAAAGTATGACCAAACATGTTATGATAAGAAATATTGAAAAATGTATCAGAAGAAAAAAATAATAATTTGCAATTTCGAAAGAGCCTTCTCAGGAAGTGCACCTGTGAGTCAGCGCGATAAGACACATCCGCTCGACTCAACAGTGCGACGTTGCCGATACCATTTTCACAGTAAACTCCAAAAATCCCAAGTGCAAAGTTATAGCGCGTGTAGTATAGGTCTCGCCATAAGGGTAATGCAATAGCTCATCTTTCCTATGGAAATTCGCCAATAAAGATTAAGTAAACTGAGAGTGTAATATTGCTGAAATAAAATAAATAAATTAGTTTATATGCATTGTTTATAATGTAAATATATATTCAATGCCCTCGAGTTACTCTTGTTACTTATTCCAGAAAGACGACCACTCAAAATACAAACTGCATAAATCAACAAAGGAAGACAATTGTGGGAACACGGAGCGGTGAAATATTCCGAATAAACTATTCATAACATTGCACGAAGACGAGTCGACTGCGCATGCCTCAACTAATGTATTCATTGAACAGTGAAGTGGATACGGTAACTCTAGAGTCGCCTTTTGTGAAGTTAAAGTTGTTCATGATATTCAAGAAGGTATAAAACTTCTTGCTTTTAGACAAAAAAGTACGATGGAAAAGGAAATCGATGAACTGTAAATCCTGCCTTTAAAGATAGTTCAGGTAACTTTGATATACTGTTAAATCGATGTTGATATTATGAAAAAGAAAAAGAAAGAAAGCAATCGTGCGACTGCCGTCAGGAGTGAAAACTGCCATGAATATAAATCGTTGGTTATATTGGTTGAGTCAGAAATTGTATCATTAGTTGTATCTTGTCCCATTTAAAATTGAAATTTACAAAACAAAAAATAATATGAACATGATTGTCTATAATCAAATAATAATAATAAAACAAAATAGTACTATACTGAAACAACACACGATTATTTAAAGCATTTACATTCATTACCACAGCAACCAAGTAAGCAAATTTACACATTTAAAAAAAGAGAAAGCACTATATCCATTTTATAGGTATCAACAGGTACATTAATTTAACACAACTTACAAAATTAAAGTGCAATGTCCATTTCAGAGGTGTTACCAAGTAAATTATTTGAACACAACTTACAAAATTACTTGACTATAAACTAATACAGCTATTTAGTTTAAGGCTGGTATTCATAGTCGTTTCTTAAGGTAGCCTTAAGGAAAGGAAGAGTTTAGGAGGCCTTAAGATATGATTTTTGAATGCAGAGTCAAACCTTAAGTATAGATTTTAACGAAGTCCTCTGTCATAGCTCAACCGCTATGGTACTTGCCTCATAAGCAAGACGTCCCGGGTTCAAATCCCGCGG
>JAGFPH010001309.1:13164-25308 GCA_018207615.1 Philaenus spumarius | reverse complement strand
TAGTGAGGCTGCGTCATTTGTTAGACGAAGTTAATTAATACTAGGTTTGTTGTTGTAAGGTTAGGTTTAAGTAAGGCTATGTTAGTTGTTGTAAGTTTAGGTTTATTGTTGTAAGGTTAGGTTGGGCTAGGTTAGTTATTAGAGTAAGTTATTTCTTTTAAGATTGTTTTAGAAATCAGTATGTAAATTTGTAGAGTTTAAGGAGGCATTACTCATAAATTATGTAATCAATTAAGTATCAATCAATAAAGACGTAAAAAATACACTTCCAGAGCATTAATAATATTACTGTTAAAAGGGACAACCAATTGGTTGCTATTTTGTGGTATTAAAATGGGGAGAAAATTGCCACTGAATGGAAAGTCAGTTTGAATTTTTACCAACTAATAAATAATCTAATTAAATTAAAAGAGAGACCATTAGAGTCGTCACGATTTTCGGAGAGTATAAATGCATCTGATTTAAAAAAAAGGTAAACACCTGTACCTACTACCACAAAATACAAATTTTATTTTGTATAAGGAACACATTATGAACACATATTAACCAAATTATTTCCGATTAATCCTCCCTGACTACACTAATTCGCACGTTGCACAGACAACACAAAACAACACTAATAAACACTCAACACTAGGTAAAAATCTAAAAACTTTATAAAACTAAACGTTATAGGTTAGGCTTCTCTCGGCACGATGTTTGGCGACTCGACGTCTCGCCGCGCCCTGCCGGCATTCCCCCTTCCCCTTAGACGGGAGCACTGCATCCCCGCTGTTACCATGACTACCGCATCCTGCACCCCCTCCCCTACTATCAACCCCTTGTATCTTACTACAGTATTAAAGTTCAGAGCAATTTCCGAACATTGTCAATGAAATTTGTAGGCGAAGAAAGAAATGCGCTGGAGGAGGGTGAGTTAGGGTTATCCTCCTTCTTTCTTCTTGTTGTCCCACACTCCCCTACACTCTCGCCGGGTGTTTGTAAAGTAACTTCATAATGTAAACGATAAAAATACCAACCCAATTATTAGTTAATATTTACTAACTTTCCCTGCAGAGGTCAACGAAAACTATTCACGTCTTTACTTTATCGATTGTTCTTGTAAGTTTTCTATCTGGTCATTTAACCCTCCATCTATTGTAACTGTTCTTTACTTTAAGCATCGTTTTCTATATACAAATAGTGTATTACGTTACAAGCCCGGTAAGTAGGGGTTATCTCTGCGAGCATGATAGTTGCCGCGCGAAGCGCAATCGAGTGCGGGATTTTCACGCAAGCACGAAAAAACTTACCGGGCGAGTTACGCACGATACTGTTTATTACACTACACCGAAAAATTAACTACTTTTAATCATAACATCTTTTTATTTCATAAAATAACACACCTTCAATTAGTTCTTACAATTTGAACTCAATTCACAACTATTATTTAAAACAAATATGTTAATATTTAAAATGTATGTTTAGTGTGCATTTACTGTTGTTTTTGGACATTTTATACTTTACTCAGGAGTACATTTCTGTTATTGAAGATATGCTCAAAATTATCTTGGATTTTATGTACGTGTAATCTCTCACTTGTGACTGTTGTATTTACTCTTATTTTAGGCTTTAGAACTAACCTGTAATAAAAAAAGTGTTATTGTTGTAATCAGCTGTTTACATAACTGCAATGTTTATTTTTAATCAGATGGTGCACAGTAAATTTTCTGTGTAGTGCACGGGAAATAAGGAGTTACTTGTCTATGAACAGGTAAAAAAAAGAGGTGTTTTCGGTGGAGGGCAATGAAATAGTTTTTGTATATCTAGGGTGCAAAATTGAGTTTGTCGCACAAAATAATCATTTGACGCCTGAGGCGTAGCCGAATAACAATACACACTGTGTTTTTCACATCTAATTTTAAATTAGTGTTTTAGTTTTTAAAGATATCTGTTTTACAGAGGATAGTCTAACAGCAATCAACGTTTTCAGAACAACCTACATCAGCTGTTTACTTTGCGCTCTAGGGTGCAAAGTAAACAGCTGGCAAACGGTAATGTATAACGTACTTTACCACACGCCACCTGTTTAGCCGTGCGGTAAAGTAAAACAAAGAGGTATAATTACTTGACGTTGAACACATATAGTTTAGTTTGCGCACTGCTTTGAATGTGCAAAAACTCACTTTATTCAGTAGTTGTATAAAGACTAACAGGTCGTATTATAGATTAGCTTACTCTTGACATTCGAACGAACAGTTTGGTATATAGGTCTAGTTAATTGCTCCTTGACTTGTAACAATCAAGCAAAACATAATATACAAAGTTTAGAATCTATGACAGCGTCGATTGTTCAGTTACAGTGTTTGTGTATTTAGTGCGTCGTGTTATTTTGGTTTGTTATTGTGTTGTATTTATTATAATTGTTGTGAATTATTGGATTGTAGGACACTTTGTCCTTCATAATATAACATTTACAAAATCTAATTTTGTATTTTAAACTTCTATACATTTTCGAATAAATTTATCCGTATTTTTTTTTAAATTATTCACTTTTACAATCCCCCCAAAAACTGTTTGTTTTTCGAAAGTGAAAACTGTTTTTATTTTTGTATTTGGCAAAACCCCTATTTCTGGAAATTTTATTTAGAAAATATTAATTTTCCATTTTGGTACTAAAAGACAAAATGGAGAAAATTTTTAAACATATTTTGTCTACACAGCAATATCCTCTGTACATTTTCGAACATGAAAATATACGATAATGTGTAAAAAAAGTAAGCATTTTATTTTAACAAACTAATTATAATTTATAATTACAATTTGATATTATTGAAGTAGACACAAAAAGTTATAAGTTGGAGGTTAACGTTTAAAAAAATAATATCATTATTACGTACATTCAAAGAAATAAAATTAGAGATAAATGTTGGAAAAATAAAATCGTAATTAGGTAAACAAATGAGTTTAATATTTAATAAAAAGAATTAATTTATATTAAAGAAATATGCTGTCTTTTATTTAATTTGTTCATTAATCGGAAATCGCCAGTTAAGAATAGCCTTTTATAAATTATAAAGTAATTCTTTGCTTACTTTTTTTCTAGCTGGCAACAAGTGATTTACTATATTACCTTAAAATAACAATATGTACATAAACGTAATGGATAAGGATGTAAATATTCCAGTATCAAACAACAGTACACCGGGAGTGGCGACGCATCACCGCCTCGCGCTCATTTAAAAACGATTTCATAACGACGTAATCATTTTATCACAAATCGGTGAGTTGTTAAGTTTAGATCAATTCATTGGCTACAACTTTCCCGCTCGAAGTTTGTTTGTAACCCAAAAATAAAAAAATTCCTCGCTTAGTAACTTTTCCATGTCAGTCAGCGATAATTCTCAAATATTTTCAATTATTAAAATTCGAAATACCTGTTAAAATACAAGTTTTTTATACTGTTAGAATTCGTATTTTATGTAGATTAATAATATATAAGTTTTATTTTACTGAAGCTTTTCCGTCGAGTTACAACAGCGAGTAAACGACAGCGCGCACAAGGAGTCCGCTGCTGTCGTCTTCGCAGTTATCATCACAGTGACGTCATAGGCGACCGATATTGGGTTACTGTAAATGAGCAAAATGGTATAGCCCTTGTTATAGAGCCCTGAGTACGCATAACCCAAACGTTAGGAATTGCGTTGCACATTCCAACAGTAGGCGACGCATTAACTGAACGCGCTATGTATCCTCTTAATTATATATTATGCCGGTTAATTAAAATTAATATTTAAAATGTTACGGACTTTAACTTTGCCGCTTTAGCTATCTCGCTAACGGTTGAATATACTCTTTAAAATTAATCTCTCGTTAAAAGTGTTTTACATAAAAATGATAGAAAATTTTACGCTCCAATAAAACGAAAAATTGTGTTTTTAACCGAATTTTTGAAGAAAATAAGAGCTATTACACTCGACCCAACTTTAAAACGGTTGGTAGGAGGGGGTAAAAATTTGTTTTTCTATACGTTTCAGTCCATTTGTAGACGTTCCCAAAATGCATTAATATTTATATTCAAAGAACCAAGTGTTTAAGAGATATTAAATTAGCAATTATTTTCCATTGTGGTGGTTTAAGAATTTCTAATTCACATTTCACGACGAACATTAGAACCGCTAAAATATTTTTCCCCCTAAATACCTTGCTGACTGTACTATTATAGGAGTAGTTAAAAACATATAGGCCTCACGTTGTCATTTATCTATTGTATTTTGAGACGCAGTTTGAAGAATTAATTTGTTAATTCAAAATGTAAACAATAAATATGAATTGATAGAACAAAACTTGAACGCAAAATCTCACAACTAATATGTTTGCTAACTTAAACGCGTTTCAACGACATAGTCGCCATCTTCAGTGATGCACGAGCTACAATAATCATACTATAACTATAGTTCCGAAGTTTCGACTTTTAAAATATAAAAATTACAAATAAAAAAATATTTTCCGTGGTTTTCAGATGTTTTTCAGTTAAGAATGCACCAATCAAGACTTTACAAAGTTACATTTTAAAGGATTTTAAATTTACTACAACATTTGTGTTAAAAGTACAGCGTTTCATCATATGGTTTACAAAATATAACCGAAAAAGTTCAGTTTTCAAGTGCATTTTTGTTGTTTTAATAATTCCACACTAAAAAAATCACTAATTCCGAAGATGGTATTTTCATCTAAAAACTTTTTCTCAAATCATATCTCTCTAGTTGAATGAAATATTTCTTTTATTCAACAATTTTCCCAAATTTATAATCTGGTATCCAGACGTTTGATTACACGTATATCTCGTTACACTTTTGGGGCCAGCTACCCGAGATACAAATTCCAACCCGCGATGACCGACTATAGTTTGTCCGAACAGACGTGCGCTGTAAGCCATAAAATCGACCCACGCTCCCCACGCGCAGGCACACGCACACTGCCTACCTGGCGCTAATCTTTCTTCTATGAATCACCAACTATAAAATCACATTTTTCTAACTGTTAACTCTAATTAGTATTAACTAATACATCAATAAAATAATATTATAAAACATAAAACTAACGTATCTTCTAAAATGTCCAATGTACGCAAAAAATCAGAATCAATATAACAGTGAAGGTATAGACTAAAGTAAAACAAAATAAAAATAAATACAAACTAGGGGAGACCCCTGCGGGCTCCGCACGCCAACCCCCACCCCCCAACTCCCTGTTGGAACCCGTTGTGTGCCGTTGGAACCCGTTGTATAGTCAGCAAGGCTCAGGTCTACGCTTTAATAAAAACCTAACCTAAAAATTGATTTAAAATTTGAAATAAACTGTCAATGAAAATATTAGAGACTACAGCTGATTACTGAATCAACAATAAACATTACAAATCAGACCTAAAACACACCAACAATAACATGTTGACATTTGAGTAAGTTTAAAGTAAACAACTTATTTATTTGAAACTCAATTAGTTTATCAGCTGTTTAAAATCAAATTACAGTATTTCCTATTTAGCCTAGTTGTAGCATAGGCTACTGATGCATTTTTAAAACTCGGAATAAAACTAAAATAAAAGTGTAAATCAAATATTTAGCTTCACAGTGACTTAGAACTGGAAATTATCTTTTAAATAAAAAAAGAATCATCAAAATCGGTTAAGTATTAACTTCAGGAAGTGAGTGAACTAAAATCAGGAATTTTTTTAAATATATAGATTCTTTTTAAATGTTACAATTAATGTTAAATAAAGAAAATAATATTACTAAACTAACACGAGCATAACATATTTGTCAAATAAAATGTTAATATCCATTTTTAAGTACTGTAGTCACATTTATGATTTTGTAACCTACTGAACGTAAAACCGCTTAGAGTTGACACAATTGTAACTTGTTTGGACTCATTTTGCGAGGAATAATATTTAGAGTTCAGTAATTAGAGTTAACAGTTAGAACAATGTGATTTTGTAGTTGGTGATTCATAGAAGAAAGATTAGCGCCAGGTAGGCAGTGTGAGTGCGTCTGCGCGTGGGGAGCGTGGGTCGATTTTTTGGCTTACAGTGCACGTCTGTTCGGACAAACTATAGTTCTGCTCTCATCACGGTAATTTCTGCGTTATTACACCAACACTCTGAACTTAATTTAATGCTATGGGCTTACTTATACAGGGGTGGCAAAAAGTCCCGGAACAACCCAATATCTTTTTCCAGGTTCCACTTACACAATTGAAACTTTGCAAATTGTTTACGGGTATAAAAAACTACTTTTTTAGAATATGGCTGATTTTTCACCTCCTCTGGGGGACGGCTCGTCAGGAGTCGGTGAAAAATCTTAAATGTAAGCATGGGTTGTTATGCATATCATTTTAAAGGTCTTGATGAGACAAACACAACGACATAATAAAAATGAAAAATGGGTGATCCTGAAAAAAGTTATGGCTGTTCTAAGTTTTGATATGCTGCATGTTAAATGAGCCTTATTCTAAGTTTGAATAAGTTGATTCAGCCCAGAGGAGATGAAAAATCAACTGTAGCATAAACAAGTAGTTCTTTATACCCGTAAACAATTTGCAAAGTTGAACGTGTAATACATGGAACATGTAAAAATAAATTAAACTTTAAATAAGGCTCATTTAACATGCAGCATATCAAAACTTTGAACAGCCATAACTTTTTTCATGATCATCCTATTTTCATTTTTATTATGTCGTTGTGTTTGTCTCATCAAGACCTTTAAAATGATATGCATAACAACCCATGCTTACATTTAAGATTTTTCACCGACTCCTGACGGGCCATCCCCCAGAGGAGGTGAAAAATCAGCCATATTCTAAAAAAGTAGTTTTTTTATACCCATAAACAATTTGCAAAGTTTCAATTGTGTAAGTGGAACCTGGAAAAAGATATTGGGTTGTTCCGGGACTTTTTGCCACCCCTGTATAGTGATAATTCTAAAGATACCACTTAACAGATTTGTTTACTAAGGCCTGAATATAACTCTTTAAAATTACACTTATTACTACGTATTCTATATTTCATTATTATATTCTATATTTCATATAGTATTTCGTACAGTCACTTATCTATTACATATGCATGTTTACAAACTGGAAACATTCTGCGACCAGAGACTGTAAGTAAATACTCTTTTTTAGAGGCAATTCTTTTTAGCAGAGTAATTCTGTTTTTACAAATCAACGTAAAATATTACTAAAAAATTTCTTGTTGAGTAAAATTGATTAAGTGTTCTTGCCTAGTTAGTTTTTCTTTTGTAAATCTATTATACGATAAACAAAAAATTCAACAAAAATTACGACAGCTGATTTTAAACACGCCACAATAATTGTAAAAACTATAATCATTTTGACAGTCCAAAGCTTGGATAAAGTGTGATGGGAATGAGATATATTAGTGAGATTAGCGTTGGACTCAACTCAGGTAGTTGGTCCCAAAAGTGTAACGAGACGTCCGCTGTAACTAATTGTCTGGTAACATGTCTTGTGTTACTACTCATGCGAGTTAAAGTTTGATTATTATAGCTCGTGCATCACTGAAGATGGCGACTTTGTCGTTAAAACACGTATTAGTTTTGAGATTCTCTGTTCAAATTTTATTCTGCAAAATAAATCTTCTCACAAGTCGAGCTCAATATTTACATATAATAAATATGAAATTAATTGAAGTTATTTTTCTTGCAAAATAGAAACAACAAAAACTTTTTTTTAAGAACCACAATTGATTACAAATAGTTTACCTTGAATTGTCTCTATTGTTGTTTTACAATAATGGATATTTTCAGTAATGACAACCGAATACTAAGTTGTGAACTACGTAGTCAGTACGATACCTACACAAATATTCTCCAAAATCCGCGATGCACAGTTATTTGAAAACAGATGATTTAGCTCATCGCCCTATTGTTGTCAAATGTTCCAACACTACCGCATCAGCGGAGCGCGTTCAACAAAACCTGAAACACTTGAATTAAAAACTCGTTGACGGCGAAACGCTTGCATCAAAATTTACGAAGGAAAAACGTCGGCAGAATATTCCAATACTCTCCAGGAACAAAAGCTGAATGAAGGCTTTGTTCGCGGTTACCATGGCGACCCGGGTCGATGGGCCTTCTAGTGCTAGGTCAAGGATGTTTGAAATGTAGGTCATTAGGACGTTTAAATATTGTGTATTGATAGAAAGCTTGTTTATGTCGACAAAACTTTGTTTTACGGTGTCGTTGTAAATATTATAACCTTCGTGTCTGACACGCTCCTTTCTCCTGACATAACGCAGTGTGTAGGTGTAGACTCCTCAATATTAAATTATCTCGGGGTAAGGGCGTGATTGTCTCAGAAACCAACGAACTGATTTTATAAATACTTTAGGGGTTGGAAAAAGTAAATTCCTTTGTGCACGACTTCCCTGCGGATTCTAGAACCTCATCGGTAATTCCAAGTCGGAAGATATATTAATACGAAAACTAGCTCTTTCAAATACTCTGAAGTAATGATATGAAATATAAAGAGTGTTCATAAAGTTTATTTAACGTCCTTCATTATTTTTGTTACTGAAAATATGTTAACAAAACTTTGTATATACCTTGTGTTACATAACAGGATACATTTTTTTACATTTCTTGCCGTCTATGATGTTTGGGTGAGTAGGTTAAAATGGTTCCCCCAAAATCGATCAAAACGTAAAATACCATAGAAGTACCCGGTTCAAAGCCATGTGGTGGATTCTACCGTGGGGTTGGAGTGCGAAGCACGCAATACATTGTGTATTGAAGATACCCCCAATACGGGAGTTAGGGTGCGAAGCACGCAATGCTTTGTGTGTTGAAGATACTCCCAATACGGGGGTTGGCGTGCGAAGCACGTAATGCTTTGTGTGTTGAAGATACTCCCAATATTCGGAATAAAGTGCGAACCATTTTGCAGCTATTCAGTACCGTCGTGAATAGACCTATATCCCAAATTGTTGGTTGAAACCCTAAAACATAGGCCTATAAACTTAATTTTGGAAATTTGCTCAACTCACGTCAGTGGTTCAACTGCGTTGTAGAATTATTTTTATTTTTAAGTAGCCTAATGTATTGTTAGCGTTATGATGAAATATGTTGCATGTAACCCACAAAACTAGAGATGTTACAGTACGAAGATCAATGTCTTCTCATTATAAAATAAAGCATTATTAGCGAATTTCCATAGGAAAAATTAATGATTGCAGTGGCCCCTATGGAGAGACCCAAAGTCGGGATTAGCAAATGAGCACCGATCATGGTCCCCAGAACACGTTTTGGGGTGTCATTAAAATGCATATATATATATGTGTGTTCGCACTCTATCGGCCGCATTTTAATTCCGATTTAAACCAAATTTGGTATACGTATTGGTTGTCTATGTGGCTCGGACGAGTTCGTTAGCCAAAAAAATCCAACAACCGGAAGTACGTTTTTTGACCGGAAGTAACTATTTTTCAGATTTTTACTACGAGAATTAAATTTTTTAGAGTTTTTTTCTACAAATATAAATGTAGGATGTTATTCTGCACATTTTGTTTTTTACGCGACCTTATAGCTCGTTTGGTTTCCCCACAATCGACAAAAACGTAAAATACCATAAAAGTACCCGGTTCGAAGCCAAGTGGTGCAAACTCGCGAGGCCACTAGGCTCAAACAAATTCTACTAATATATTGCGTACACACAGACAGCTGATCAACGCCTTCGTGAGTAGACCTATTTCCCAAATTGTTGGTTGAAACCCTAAAACATAGGCATATAAACTTAATTTTGGAAATTTGCTCAACTCACGTCAGCGGTTCAGCTGCGTGGTCGAATTATTATTATTATTCTAACTTAATAAAATAAATATAATTTTCTTAGCACGCTATAAACACATACTTTTACTTTTTAAGAAGCAGCCCAAGAAAAATCTAAATTAATTTCTATACCTTGATTTTGTATTTTATTTATTTATAACGGATTTATATCTAAAAATTATTGTTAAGGTGCAGCTATACACACCCATCACGTCATGTCACGTCCATTCCCGTCATTTTAGGTAGGGTGACTGTATACATTCGCCACGTCACGTCCCCTCCTTGAAGTGAGGTTTTAAACATTGCACTTAGGTTCAACACATATTTAATAAAAAAAGTAATGTTTTCTCTTCATTCTGCAGATGTCTGCTTGCATTTTGAGGCAATATAAGAGGATCAAAAGAAATTAAGAAGTCCTATATATGATTTTATGGTATATATTATATTTCAGCAATCGGCTTACTAATACTAAGCCCGCATTACAAGGGCAGAACAAGATAAAATAATCTGGTTTTACTGTGTTAATTTGCCCAGCCGTACGTGGGCGCAACAACTTCCACTTTTGGATTGCATATTTTATACACAGTTGATCCCATTAATGTTTATTACATAAAATTAGCCTGTCAACCGTTGTGTAGGCCGGGGCTGCGGTAATTACCAAGTAATGGATGTTGCTCTTAATAGCAGCGAGAGTCTGATCAAACATACGGACCACGGTGCGCATGCTAAGTAGAGTGGCTGGAGGCTGTGAGGCAAAGAGATCTGGACAACTATAGAGTTTCCAAGGCTTTTAGCGAATTTTTATAGGAAAAATGAGCTATTGCAGTGGCCCTTATGTGGTAAGACCAAAGGTCAGGAGTAGCAAATGAGCACCGATCATGATCCCCAGAACACGTTTTGGGGTGTCATTAAAAATCATATATATATAATGTATATATGTTTTCGCACTCTAGTGGCCGCATTTTAAGTCCGATTTGGTTCAAATTTGGTACACATGTTGGTTGTCTGCGTCGCTCAGACGAGTTAGCCAAAAAATCCAACAATCGGAAGCACGTTTTTTGACCGGAAGTAACTGTTTTTTGAGATTTTTCCTACGAGAATGAATTTAGGATGTTATTCTGCACATTTTGTTTTTTTACGCGACCTTATAGCTCGCTTGGTTCCCCCAAAATCGATCAAAACGTAAAATACCATACAAGTACCCGGTTCAAAGCCATGTGGTGGATTCTACTGAGGGATTGGCGTGCGAAGCACGCAATGCATTGTGTATTGAAGATACTCCCAATACGGGGGTTGGGGTGCGAAGCACGCAATGTTTTGTTTGTTGAAGATACTCCCAATATTCGGAATGGCGTGCGAACCATTTTGCAGATATTCAGCTCAGTCGTAAAAAATAGATTTCCCAATTCGTTGGTTGAAACCCTAAAACATAGGCCTATAAACTCAATTTTGGAAATTTGCTCAACTTACGTCAGCGGTTCAGCTGCGTGGTCGAATTATTTATGTTTTGTTTTAGTAACTGAGATACCCACAGATCTTTATGCAGAATGCAAGAAAGTATAAACAAAATCTCAAATACATTGCGAAAATAATCGGTTGACTTTGTACACAAACAATATTGTTAAAGTATTTGATGAAAATACAATTCACAAAATTTAAATTTCAAACTTAACTATCTACATCGCAATCGTATATTAGCGAATTTCCATAGGAAAGATGAGCTATTGCAGCTGCTCTTATGGTGAGACCTAAGATCGAGGGTAGTCAATGTGCAACGATCATGGTCCCTAGAACACGTTTGGGGTGTCATTAAAAATGTTATATATATATAATGACTAGTGGACCCGGCAATGCTTCGCTATTGCAATTGCTTAATTTACCTAACCTAAAATTATATTCAGTTTTTGATCCAAATCAGTTGTTGATCAAAATCAGCTGTTGATCAAAATCAGCTGTTTTAAGCTTTTCATACGAACAGCTGTTTTTTGTGCCTCTGATAAAATCAAAAGAAATCTTTCTTCTTCTTCCTTAAGATTGACCTTCCATAAGATTAACATTGAAACTTTGAGGGCTACTGGGGCGTATCCCTGAGGACCGATGTAAATTATAATAGGACTAGGGGAGAAACCTGCGTGCTCCGCACGCCAACCCCCCACCCCCCAATTCCCTGTTGGAACCCGTTGTGTGCCTTTGGAACCCGTTGTATAGTCAGCAAGGCTCAGGTCTACACTTTAATAAAAACCTAACCTAAAAATTGATTTAAAATTTGAAATGAAAATATTAGAGACTACAGCTGATTACTGAATCAACAATAAAC
>JAGFPH010001309.1:2719-13064 GCA_018207615.1 Philaenus spumarius | reverse complement strand
AGAAAAGACAATGTTGGTATTATAATAAGTACCTTAAGGAATCCTGAGATAGAGAAATACTATGTTTTTTTTTTTTTGCAAAATTAGGGCTATACAGTTCTCTCTTTTACATAAACCAAATAATTGCTATTGAGAATAATCAAAACTATTTTCCTAGAATTTCAATTTTTTTAAACGATTATTTAAAAATATGTTTTTAATGGTGTAATGTAATAAAACATATCGTTAATGTAAAATTCCATAGTTACCTGTAAAAAATAAAAAATATATCGTGGGGGATATATGAAAGGCTTAATGTCTCTAAATTATCTCACAAATTTTTTTTACAGGGTGTCACAAACAATTATATAGCTGGTTATACATTTAAATAAATGAAAAATTGGTAGTAACTTTTTCGAACTCTGCTTAGTTTAGTAGCAACCCGCCATTTTGTTTTTTCCAACCCACTGTATCTCCAGAAATAGAAAAGTTATTTAGTTCAAATTTGGCATAAGCATTTTGTATGGGGCGATTTACACGTGAACCAAACACAAATAATTACATTTTATAATTTCAAAATGGCGGCCGTTACAAATTTTAACCTAAATATCTTGAAAAACGTTTTACAAAAAATGTACAAGAGACCAAATATTGTATTTTTTTAACGACAAGCAAAATTTGTTTACTTTCTTTTCTGTAGGTCAAAAGATAATTGAGTTGTCGAAAAGAAAACAACTGAAAACATAATTTCTTGTGATAATTGTCTACAACATCCAAAATTTTAATAAAACCAACATTTTTTAATTCTTGTAGTTTTAATAAGTAAAACAAAATCCATTGGTAAGAAATGTTGGTTCTAGGCGAATTTTGGATGTTATGAACAATTATCAAGATTGTTTTCAGTTTGTATCTATAACTCGGTTAACCTCCGACCTACAGAAACAATAATAAATTTTGTCTATCGTTAAAAGAAAAACAAAAGCATTTTCGGTTGTACAGTTTTTGTAAAGTTGACGGTTTTCAGGATAATCTGAGTTAAATATTTGTAAAGGCTGGCATTTTGAAAATAAATTCTTGGTGTTTGGTACATCTGTAAATCTTAACATACAAAATGCTTACACCAAATTTGAACGCAATATCTTATGTATTTTTGAAGTTACGGTGAGTTTTAACAAAATGAGTTACGGTAGTAACTAACAAAATGGTCGATTACGACTAAATTAAGCCTAGTTTGAAAAAAAGTTACTTAACATTTTAATTTATTTCAATGTATACCATACCATAATGAATAGCCAGCTAAGGTTTTTTGTGGCACCTTGTACAAAAACTAATTATCCATACCAACGTGCCATGTCTCAAGTGAAATTTTTAAAACAAGTTTTAAACTGAACAATATTCGTAAAAATTTACAAATTTGGAAGATAATGAAACATAATATGTGTATCATCTCATTTAAAAAACAAATGTTTGCTCGTAAACCTTACAAGTTTTTAAATTTGTCAACTTAAAACAATTGTGGCCAGTTCTAAGCATAAAGCTTTTCTTTATAGTATCGCTCTCTGTTATCATTTACTTATAAATTGTTCACTACACTGCATGAGTATTTTTTAAAAGAATTTCCAAAAAGGTTTTAACGTATTTTGGCTTAAATATTAATGTTTTGCCTCGTTTCGATAATGGAAGTTGCAGAATCACACATAACTTATATTCCTAAATAAACGCAAATAAATTGAACATATTAAAACATTTCTTTCTAAAATTGAGAACGGATGTTAATATATAAGCATGAGGGGCTTTAATGTGTCCTTATGTCGTTTAAGCTTCTATCTAAACAATACAAAACATTGCCCTTATATCTTACAGGTTCATCGACCCTCGATAAGAAAGGATTTTGCAAAATTTTGATTTTAAACCATAAAATGCTGGGGTTTTACTACCAGCCTTACAATAGATAAAACAGCCGTTACAGAAAAGCTTAACACATGTTTGTACGTTCATTACCTTAGCGAATAACTTATCCTATTTTAAATGATTTAATTATTTTTCACATCAGCCTTTTTAGGTTTAACAAACAATCTATGATAGAGGCTTACTGTATTATAATTAAAACATCTGTTGTTACATATTATAAACACAATAACTAATTTCGATCAAAAGCTTAGCACAATTAGGTTAGGCCTATACTGAACCAACACACGTTTCTTGAAATAATTTACATTAGAATTTTTTAATTTTGTTTAGCAACCAATATTTTTTAGGTTTGGTAAATATATCTCTATTCAATTTTTTTAAACTTTCATTCACGCTAAACGCCTGACCATACTGCGTGTGTGTCAGGATATAGAATCTAGGCCCCTCCCACTACCTATTTCATCCAAGTGCCTCTGTCCTAATCAATCGTCATATCCTTGAAAACATCAGATTATGCAATAATCTGTTTGAATTCGCTTCACCGCGAGTTGGGGGGGGGGGGGTGGTGGTGAGTGAAGCGAGCAGGTGGAGTCCCATAATTAAATATATTATTACCTTTCTAGGAGGTTAATATACTAATTATTAAAAATTTTTACCACATTTTAAAACTCTCACTAGATCACACACAAAACGATTATAGCTACCACGATAACGATTTTTTAAAACCAATATTCTGCACTTGTATGATGTAATAGGCCTAGTACGAGTGAGCGAATGAGCTAGTCTCTTAACATAAGGCCTCTATTAGCTTAGGGCAGCAAGTGACGCAATCAGTGACGCCACTAGTAGCCAATCGGGGCTTTGTATTACATTGAGTATTGTAAGTACATTGAGACCCATTAGCCGAAGGTAATAATGACTCATCTCATCAACTGCCCTGGTAACTTTTTGTTGCCCAACAGCCATTTAAAGTTGGGCCATTTTAGTAAATTTAGCCTATTAGCCAACATCAACTATTAGCCTATGGTGACGCCACTATTATCAAGTATGCATGCAGATTAACATATACAAGATTCGAAAAATAATCCAAGAAACGGTATCATGATTTCTTTACTTGAAATAATATAATGTAATATTTTATCGTTGTACTTAAAACGGCACTTTTTGATTTTTACTTTCTCCCCCTATACCATAGTATATGGAGAAAGTATTGTATTCGTCAAAATTTTCGAGTTTGAGTTTTTGGTGGAAATATCCGTTTTGGGTCCCCCTGAACCTAAAAAAGTGGTTTTCGGAGTGATGTCTGTGTGTGTGTCTGTATGTGTGTCTGTGTGTCTGTGTGTCTGTGTGTCTGTGTGTCTGTGTGGATGTTATCAGACCTAGAGCCTAAACCAGTCGTTCGATTTTGATGAAATTTGGTATGGAGGTACTAATCCACGGTATCTCCAGGCGTTTTTTTCATTTTTGTGAATTTTTTATTTTTAAGGGTAATTTTTCCATAAAAACCCATAAAATAACGGAAAAATTGACTTTTCTCAAAAACGGCTCTAACGATTTTGATTAAAATTTTATAGTTTATTAGGGACCTAAAGTACTATAAACTGTAAAATTTTAATCAAAATCGTTCTAGCCGTTTTTGAGAAAAGTTGATTTTTCCATTATTTTATGGATTTTTTATGGGAAAATGACTGTTAAAAATAAAATAATCACAATAAATTGGTAATAGTATTTTTTTATTAAGTTTCTATAATGAGGGAGAAAGTATGTGTCAGTTTCCTGATACCGTTTATTACTTTCTCCACCCTATAAGTAGTGTCGTGCGTTTTTTAATTTAAGGAAAGAAAATGTCATTATTATCAAAACATATTAAAAGTATTTATTTCATAGGTGTATTTGTAAGGGCGCTTTTAGGTTACAACACGATTGATACCTATTTCTGAAGATTCATTTACACCCTACGACTTTTTTCAGCTTGGGATACTTTTTTATCTAGTACTATAGTATTCTGTATTCATTGCTAGTGGTCAACAATGCACCCACGTAATTAAATAATGTGTATAAGCCTGTAGTCAGCCTAAAGACTAGCATTTAATGTTTACCCGTTTTCCTAATTCTTCGTCTTTTCTCTTTTATTAACAAGGCTAAGAGAAGTTTTTCATTTGATGTCATTCTTTCAACTCGGCTGTTACCAGTGACTAAACTTAAAACACCTAGTCACCGGTAGCTTCAACGGTGGCGTCACTGGTTGCGAGTAACTTGATACCCTAAGCCAATAGAGGCCTAACCTAAACCTGCAGCTTCTATATCGACCTTCCCCCTACTCTCTTTATCTCTTACTCGCTTACTTATTCAATACACCTAACCTGACCACTCCACTGCATATTCGGCACAGGAAACTTTAAATTTACACTGTCCTAACTTTCGCACAGGATGAGTGTCCTGGGCAATTCATCTTCGTACTGCATGCGTGATCCTTATTAAGCTTTAGCTTTATAAAACGTAATCTATATTCAAAATGCACAGTATGACATCGTGGCTAATGTTTATTTCCGATTCGTTGACATCGGTCGTGACCGTTCCTGTTTGTATAGGGGTTTGTATCTTGGTCAGGTGTAAACGTTTTTGAAAAACTGTTACAATGTTGAATGTTTTGTCGTGTTTTTTATTGACTAGTAAGCCCCCGTGTACAACCACAGGCAGATTAATTTGACACACATCAGAAATACATCATTTAACATTAAGTTAAAAAGCACAAACACATAAAACGACCACACATTTAACCGCCGAACAGCTGGCGTGAGTTGAGCGAATTTACAAAATTAAGTTTATATGCTTTAAAGTTTCAACCAATTAGGGTGTAAATTGGTCTACTCACGAAGGCGCTGAATAGCCACTACGTGTACGAAATATATTAATAGAATTGTTCGCACATCAGCTTCCAGTTTCGACTCTCGCGTTCATTGTTTCCACTCGCAGCGGAAAAACTCGCTTCGCGAGTTTGAACCTCGACCTCTGGTCATGGACTGATTTGCTTCGATCGCAGCGTACAAACGCGGCCGTTGCGTCGGCCTCAGATGGATGACAAGATGCCCGCTAGTTAAAATAACCCACGTCGATTTTACGTTTTAATCGATGTTTGGCGAACAAACAAGCTCCTAAAGTCGTGTAAAAAAACAAAATGTGGAGAATAATATCCTATACTCGCGGCCACGAAATTAGGCGGGTGATAGAAATTGCGGTGTTGCTGGATATGTAACTAGCCTAGCAACGGAAGGTCGAGATTCGCCTACTCCACGCACGAATTGGCAACACTAACCGTGCAATGTTACAGTACGATGTTTTTAACCGTGCCCTCGGCCACGGTTGTACTAACCTGAATGATAACATTCGAAATCGCTCTGTCTACTCTAACGCCGAGCGGCGTGAAACAGCGAAAACCGAGCTTCAATAACACTGTCATTTAATACACTTAGCAGCGATGTAAAATTATGAAACTTTCAAGGATACGCAGATAAGAACCATACGATTCGGATGATGTAAAAGAAAGTTAATTACAAAACCTATTTCATATTTTAAAAATCAATATTACAACAATGTACTTTAATAATGACATGAAATTTTCACACCGCTAGAAAGTTTTGTATTTGTTGGTCAGAGACAAAGTCTTCGCAAGAAAGTTTTAGATAAAGGTCCAAATTAAATATTTTATTTGAAACATTTTTTCGTTTGACTTACGGTTTGCTCGGTACAGCGGTATAATGTGTGCGTTTCAATTAAAACTACACCTGGCCGGGCCGTGCCGCCAGGCTGTGTTTCCGTTGACCGAGTTCGTCCTCATTTCATAAACGTTATAAAATATTGTATATTATAAATATCATATTATTTCAATAATTTTATTCGAATAGTTAGTTATTCAATCATTTTTGTTTATTCGAAGTTTGTGGAACTGCCTTTACAATCCCTCCCCGCTACACCGCTAGCCCACCACGCGCTAGCCGAGCCGAGGGCACGGTTAAAAAAATCGTACTGTACCTTTCTGCCTGGCTACTCGGTAGGGATAAGCAATGAAATTGTTTTCCTATAAAAGTGTTATCGACTGGCACAGACTGTTATTAGTTATTGTAAATGCTATTAACTGACTTCGTTTTTTAACTATCAAGTTGCTTATAACTTTACAGTTATTGTAACGTCTTAATTACCGGTAACGTTTCAAATGTATGTATATTTTTGACAAAATGATTTGTATTTTTAAAAAGAAAACAACATTTTTTAACTGTATGAGAATAATAATTTACAATATGTTCACAAAATTAGTACCGGAAAATTATGGGAAGTAAAGTTGTTCACGACCGTGGTGACTTCAATCTCGCACATGTTTCCTGTGGGGTGCTAAATGAACAACAAAATGAATAAAGGCTTAAAAATACTTTGTTACGAAAATACAATTTTTAATTACTTTTTTATTATTAAAACGTAGCCTACATTTCTTATTCACACACAGTACGAGTTAGTTCGCTTCAGGAATTAACTAAAAAGTCTAAAAAACGTTGTTGGAATTTTATTAAGATAAGAAAAAAAGTAACTGGAATTATGGCTTAAACGAAAAAAATAATGGTATCATCATAATATACTATGTAAAGGAAATGTTGTCTATAAACATTTAAATTATTTCGCTTTTTACTCTTGAATATAAAATGGCAACTTACAACATTAAACAAGGGTTACGGAGCTACGGTTCTCGCCGAGCGCCCGCGTGTCTTTGTTTCATACAGTTATGCATTTTACAACTAAACTAAGAATCTCATAAAAAAAGTTTCGAACAAAAAATGTTATTCATACGATTTTCTACAACTTTACCGCAGACGAAATCTTTACCAAAAAGACAAAAAAATCCTCGCTTGGTGAAAAATTCATTACATGGCGGTTTTGAATTAAATTACAATTTAGGTTTTTTATTTTTGTTAATTGTTTGCTGCCGTTATAAAAATAAAAAAGTCATACCATTGGAATCAGTAGCATTTTCTGAAGGCAGTGGTATAATTTTATTTCACTATGCTCTGTAGACAGATTCACAAGCTCGAGAGAAAGCACACTACCTTGCGCTTCAAAAATCTTTACTTGACGGGTGTATTTGTATAAATAACTACAGCACGAAGTGGCAACACCGCCATTTCTATCACCCGCCTAATTTCGTGGCCGCGAGTATACATTTTTTTATATAAAACTCCAAAAACGTTTCATTATGGAACGAAAAATCGATCAAGAAACGTGCTTCCGGTTGTTGGATTTTTTGCGAACGCACTCGTCCGAGCGACTTAGACAACCAACTTGTGTACCTAATTTTACCAAATCTGCGAACACGTGTATACATATATCACATATAAATGTTTAATGACACCCCCAAAACATGTTCTGGGGACCATGATTGGTGTTCAATTATTACTCCCAACCTAAGGTCTCACCATGAGGGTCACTGCAAAGCTCGCTAAAAACTCGCGAGACATTGATAATTGTAAACAATTTTCAAATATTATATGCACAAGATTTTTCATTTTCAGCTCATTTATGACGTACATATCAGTATACATATACCTCGAATTAGTTCCTAATTACTAAACGAAAGACTTGAACATTGTTATAGTGTGTGTAATTTTCTAACGCAAACAAATACAACTCGGAAGGCGATATTATAGTGTATTAAACTCGTACAAATAACAATGGGTACAGCGAACAACAATAATCTGCCTCGATCAAAGTCCTGCGGCGGTCTCGGCAACAAGAACAGACTGAACAACAACCTTCAGATCTCTCAGGACCAAGGATACAACTCCACTACCAATCTGAACAACGGCATTGTAGTCCTGGACGAAGCACTCTTGCACCGCATCGCGTTCACGGTTTGGCACACTGCGCTGCATTTACAATCACAGGTGAATTTGTGTGGTAACCGTGGTAAGGTACTTGTTGTAGGTTGTAGTTTTATTTCACGTTGAAAGGAGGGCGTTGGAAAACATTTTACAAAAATATGTAAGAGCACGAAAAAGTAGTTATATTTATAAAAATCTACGAACACGCGTATATGTAGCTAAGGACAAACGGAAATAAAACTGAAAATATTTTTAAAAGTAGACTATTTTTTAATATGTTTGTTATTCTGGATGTCTCAGATGTATTATGGGCCAATGGTGAGCTAAAAAAAAAATTCAAAATAAATGGCATAATCACAATCTTGAACAAGTTTTTTTTTCAAATTCGCTACCTCTAAATGGTGTAATGCGGTTTCGAAATGGCGTCTCAAAATAACTGGAGATTCATGTTTAACATAATTTAAAATTACAGCAACACTATTTACTTCTAAAAGGCTAAAATAAGAACAGAATATAAAAAGGTGATAAACGTTAAAAACTTCGGGAAATGGTTCTGTGCGTCAAAATAAAGAGAAAATCAAGAATAACATTTTTTCGTATAACGCTTCATTTTCCAGATATCCGCCATTTTGTTTATTTTAATAAATAACGCATATCTAGAGAACGGTTTGATCGATCGAGTTCAAACATTCCATGCCGTTTAACCTAGTAATGATATATTGTGAGAGAAAAAAGCGATTAAATCTAATAATGCGTTTCAAAATGGTGGCTGTTTGAAAACGTCAAACCTTAACTAACCGGGGATGCGGAAATACTACCCCCCGGAAAACTACCCCCCCAGGTGAAAGGTGACGTCACGAAATCTGCCAACTAACCAATATGGGAGCCGTGTCCGCGACTGGAATACTACAATTATACTGTTATCGGCAACATACTGTGACTAAACAGTTTAGGTTAGTCCTCTAGTTTTTTTTTATTCTAATTATATCGAAACTTGAGGTTCCTACGTCATTTTGACGTCAGAGATCGGGGGGGCAGTTTTCCGGGGGGTAGTATTTCGGCGACCCCAACTAACCAAAACCGTACATTTTAACAAAAATTTTAAGCCATCATTTTTTGTAGCGCTTTCAATTCCCTATCAGATGGAGTAACTGTCAAACCAATCGGATGAAGGATAATAGTTACGTTATGGATAATACCAGCATACGTACCCACCATATTGTTGGAATAGGATTCCGGGTTGAACAAACCAATTTTCAGACATTATTGCAGTATAAACAATTTAGGTCATTATCTTTCATAATGCACGCTATTAACCTAAGTGGCCCGATTTAAATTTACCAAACGGATTCTGAAAGTAGACATTGAAACTTTCAAATCGAATACCTTCGATTTTTGAATAAGGTTGATAAAATTTGTTAAAAATGCTTCCGAGCATCGCGTAAATTTGCGACCGACGCGACGGCGCGGCGGTAGGCAGTGGAAGTGGGGGGAACCAGCAGCCTGATGCGCGTAACCTACAGTTCTCTTCTCCTCCGCTGCTGGTGCAAAAACTATTAATACGACAAATTTCATCTTCCGCCTGTTTGAAGTAATAAACATTAATTTTATTTTTTGAACGATCTGCCCATAATATTGTAAATTAACAAAGATATGACTTTTTGGAAAATGGAAGTTTTAATAGTTTTTCGACATTTTCGGTGAAAATGATCCGATCGTGGTCTATAAAAAACCTCATTGTAGTTTTTTAATTCTCTACAAATGTCCCATTAGAAGTATCATGATTCATTCATAACTTGTTGCAATGAAATGTTATTCCAAGTATTATTCTTAAACTGCAGAGGAAGCCTAACAGCTGCTTTCATATACACACACTTATTATTAGCTATTATAGGCCTAATTCTATGAGATTTCGGTTTGGACTATTATTACGTTGTGTGGACAATTACTATCACCATGGAATAATTGCTTTAGTTTCTTGTACATCCTTACTGATCACTAAATACCAAAGTTTACGATAAGTAGATAGTGTTTTTTTTTTTAATTTTCTGAAAATTTTGTATAATTAAAGTATTTTAAACAATATAATTTTCACTAATGTTTAGTTTAATAACTTTTCAATATAACTTCTCGAAATTATGTCACCTACAGCTTTCTGCAACATTTGAAAACACCCGTTAACTCTTCCTGCTAAATTGGTTGGCTTTTTATGATGTAGCCTTTTACAGCGATTTTATTAAACACATTTTACAATAAATGATCCCTATAAAAACTTTTAAAATGGGGTGGAGCGACTCAAAGGGACTGATTTGAGAAGTGGTCGGGAGCCGTAGTACAGTACCTAATAATCTTACCTATAATAATTAAGCAAATCCTTAAACTTTTGTTGACCCTATTACCTATTTCTGGAGATCTACCAGGCCGATTTTCGTGCTGTATGTTTTGAATTAAAGAAAATATCATTATTACTGGAAAAATTACGAAATGTTTTTATTTCATCGGTATATTTATAATGGCACTTTCTGGGTTTTTTGGTTTTAAGTAACAACCCTATTGATATCTATTTCTGGAGATCTACCGGTCCGATT
>JAGFPH010001308.1:273287-293086 GCA_018207615.1 Philaenus spumarius | reverse complement strand
TTAATTTAATTATTATTTTAATGTCTTTTAATTTATTTGCGTCTTTTTAAAAAAATAAAAATACAATTTTATGTTTTATATGATTTTGAATCTGAACCTGAATCTTTACCTTCCGTCTCAACCTAAATTACTTGACCAGTCATTCTATGTTGTCTTTTAGTCGTCTTTATTATTATATGGATCACAGAATTGTATCTGTCACACTTTCATACAAAATTTCTTGAGCGCAGGTGGTTTGGTTTGAGAGAAAATAAGAATAGAATAGAATAGAATAGAATAAATTTATTACAACACAATTTTATAAACAAACAAAAGAAATACATAATAGAACCGTGTTGTAAAAGCAACCCCAACAGGTAAAAAACCCAATTACTGGGGCGCCATCTATACAAAAATAAAATAAAATACGTCATGCCTAAATTAATTAAAACTATGAAACAAATAACTAAACAAAACAACCAAATACATAATCAAACACATTATATAAGGTATATAAGGTATATAAGGTTTATACTTTTTGTGATTTTTTAACCTAGACATGAATTGGCAAAAATCCCTTTTCAGCAAATACCTAACACCAAATGGGACTTATAAAACTTCAAGTATTGTTAACATTTTCCGCCTGTACTTATTGCAATAATTAATTTCAATATATCATTATTTCAGTTCAAGAGATGGAAAAGATGTTCCTTCTTTTTACCGTACTGCTTCAGTGACATTCGATGCCAGCGCAAAGCCAGGTAGAGAAAACTGCACATTTCAGAAGATTATGCTCAGACTTATGCTTTGGAAAAGTAAGTTTTACATAATATATTTAATTTGATAACATGTTAAGGTTTTCAGTAATCCCTCGACATTCGCGGGCTTGGTATTCGCGGTTTTGATTATTCGTGGTTGCTTAAAAAAAAATACTGTATTAAATAGCACTATAGTACATGCAAAATCCTTAATTTATTGTAGTGTATGTATTGTAATTATTGTACAAATTTAATAACATTGTATAAATACCACGTCGGCGAAACACTCACAAATACAACAAAACATACAAGATGGGATGTTCCCTGAGTTAATACATGTGGATTTGTCCAAATCGAGGTCAAATGGTATACTGTACTGTACAGTGATTTAGTTAGTGATATCCATTTAGTGTACAGCAAGTCAAATTAATTTAAAAAAGTGACTTAAATTTTTCGATTAGCGAAAGAGTTAGCTACGAAAGTGTCAGAAGTCGATACTTCTCTCGAACGGTCAATAAAATTCAGTCGAGAACTTGACATGGCATACCGCATAACTAAGTGCAAAAAGAACTAGAACTGAATAAAAAACAATCAAAGATTACAAGTTTTTTAAAAAACTTTTTGTTCAGTATTATTTTTGTAATTGTAGTGTTATAGATTTCACAGTGATAAATATTTCCAGAGTGAGCTGTAGAGTTCTAAGATTTTAGTGAACTGTGTCAATGATTATGTATTTAGTAAAATTATTCTGAGGGTTAAACAGGATATTTTTTTTTCAAAAATAAAGTAAATAAAATATAAATAAAAATGAAATTTATTATCTTGTGTAAATTAATTTTATAGGTATTAGTACATAATGTTTTGAAATTTTGTCACGAACATAACCTCCCTTTTCCCTTAAAGATTTGGTTTTCGTTCAAGATTTAAAAAGTTCAAGTTGCTAAAAGTTTATTGGTTACATTTAATTTTAGCAACAGCTAAAGATTTAAACTCCATTGTTTATTTATTATTTATACAGAAGCTAAAGCTTATTCGATAGATATAAAATATTTCCAACTATTGTTTGTGAGCTGTAATCATGCAGTTTGGTATCTTGGATCATTACACACAGGAAACTAGTGAAAAGATGGAACACTTTTTCGAGATTTCGGATTGTCCGGACAGAACACTGAAAGAAAATTAAAGTTAAATACGACTTTTTAACTGTCAAAATCGGTTTTCCTGTACCCAAAAAACATATAAAACGATACCCCACACTGAATTTTCAAAATTTTGATCCAAAAACGTGACTCCAATGCGCTACAACTCAAGCTAGAAAACTCAAAAGCTTTTCAACTCTTTGCAATAAAATTACGAAGATTTTGGTACCACCAGAAGTTTTCTACGACGTCTGTGAGTGCTTATATCGTGTTTACAGGAAAACAGAGGCACAAAAAATTATCGCATGATTTTCACAAGCTAGCCAAAACTTATTTGTGTACTATTTCTTGACAGTATAATGGCTATAATGTTTCTTTGTTAAAATTTGTTTCACTTAAAGTAGATTGGGGAAGGACCGATAACAGACATAAATGTTCGAGTATAAGAATTTCTTATTAATTTGATTGTTACAGGTAACCTAAATTTAGCTTAAGCCCTCTTAAAAAGTTTAGGTCTAATAAAAAAAAATAAATATTTGGATTTCTAAGGGTACTTTAGTATTCAGTAAAAAAAATAAAATTATATACTAACCTAAATAAATGTATTAAAGAACTAAATTTTAAATTATACTTTTTTAGTTACAAAGACAAATATAGAAAAGTTATTAGAGATGTAAAATCCTATAAGGTAAGCATAACAACTGTATCTTCTAACAATTTACTTTATCTAGCCTAAGTCAGCTTGGAATTTTATTAAAAAAAATAATAACGGAGGTTAAAGAAAACATTATTATTTAAATAAAGAAGAAAAATACTACACCGACCCAATAGAGGTAGCAGATTTATTAAATTCTATTTCGTAAATTAAGTTTTTACTGTCAAAAATAAAACCATTGTACAAAAAAGTAATTCCCCGGAAATGTCGAATTGATGTCGAAATAATACAGTAGTTTTACCAAGTTTTCTCCATTGGCAATCACTTAGTCTAGAATGAATACTCTCTTAAATAGTGAGACTTAGCTTAAAAATTACACAGTTCAAATGGTTTCACTCTTTTCACTAAGCCATCGTTGTTGAGTAGCTGGAAGGCCTCGACATTGATGTGGCTGTTAAAGTCTTTGTTCGTGACATTGTATGATTTTTCCGACTTCATTATCAACAGTCAGAACCTTAAAATGTTTATGCAAGTTGTCATTTCGGTTATAGCAAGGAGCATCAACGATAACACTAAGCACTTTATTTTGAAACCGTTGGAATGATATTTCTGTTACTTTGTCTGGCACAATTCCACAGTTGTATACCGTAAGTCCATATTGGGATGAGGTACTTTTTAATAATGCGTTCCATATTGAAGCAAGGGTACTGCTAATGCTAAATAAAGCCAGTGAATCGATTTCATTCCTGTATACTTAACACTCCAGTTTTGATAACCTGAGCTGCTGTTCCGGGTACAGGTGTACCCCAATTAAATAATAAGTATTTCATTCCTTATAAACAATAGGTTTGGGTAAATATTAGTTCAAAAAACACTAAGTAATAGTTTAACATATTTAATGAACAAAAATAATTACAATTTAGACATAAATTTATGTAGATAAATTTATTTACATGAAATTAACTAAAGCCATCCTGTCTTGTGGAAAATAGTTTCTTGTAACTATTGGTAATAAAGAAGATTTATTAATTCTAAAGTTGGATCTACTTAGGGGTCTATGAAAAGTTGGTATTATATTAACCCTAGACCTGCCCTGGTTATAGCTCAAATTGGCGAGCCGGTTTTGTTTTTAGTGTTTTACAAGCGTATTTAAAAAAATTGGCCAAAAATAGTAATTATATCCCAATCCAAAAGTGGTCTATACCTTTTTTGTGGAGAAAGATTCTTTGAACCTTTCATAAAGATTCAAAGAATTCATATATGCAATTAAAAAATTTATTGATGAAAAATTGTAAAAGTTATTAGCTCAAGAAACAAAAAAATGTTCAGTAACGAATGGAAAAAGTTCAACTTTAGGCCTACATAACAAGTAGTAAACATTTTTTGTAATTTTTTCTTAAGCGTAAAAAAGATTTGTAATTTAGTTCTAAATAGAACTGTATAACAACATTTATCAATTTCAAATTTCTTATTTTGAAAACACCAGTTTTTATGTTCCAAACACACGACTGCTAACAAAACTAGGCCTAGTTTGAAACATAATTTACTAATATATGCTTTGTCCAAAATTAAAATATTATTATAACAAAGTGTAGAGGATAAAATATCAAAGAAAAGAACGGTATACTTGTCTTTCCTTAGTTCACAAAAGTGTTTGAGTTATCTTTATTTGTAAAACAAAATGAGATCAATGTAATGAAATGTCCCCGGTCGATATTACTTCAGGCAGGTAGGGACATTTGAATTACGTGGGAGCGACAAGCGAAGGACGTTCTCACCAGAATGACCTAATTATGTACTTTAAAATGCTGTCTAGACAAACAAAAAACTGGTTATTTCTAGTTACGTCCCACCGTTTGAAAGATCAAACTATTCTCTACAAAATGGTGAAAAGAAATCTGTCAAAACATATGATATTGTATTCGTTATCTCGGTTGACAAATGTGTCTGTTTCATTAGTTGAAAACTATCCAATCGCAAGGGTTTACAGAAATCTTCGTCATAAATCGTGTAAAATAGTGACATCTGATTGGAAGGCACAATTAGAAAGATCCAATGACGAATCCAATGGCAGCTTTATAATCTCGATAGAAATACTTCTGTAGGTGGGCTTGCTCGTTGAAGAAGTGGGAAATAACAGTACAATTGTATGCAAATTCACCGCTTGAAACAGCTGTAACCCAATCTGCATATTTTAAAACGATTACATATGTAAATATACGTTTTACGATAAAGTTTAATTGATTTCCTTTTCAACGGTACCGGTTTTATTACGATTGGATGATTTTAAGTGTATTAAATAACCAAATATGCAAATTTATGCAAATTCTCGCATAGTTTCGAAATGGTTGCAACTTGCACCTGAGAGAACGTCACTTTGGGCAGTCTGCCACGGGGAGGGTTAAAGCACTGGGTATGAGATGCATTAGCCATATATAGCTCTAAATAACACCTTATTTCTGTATCTTTCACTATATAAAACCCACAGTTGTCAAACCGAATTTCAGATTGAGCTATGTTTCTTTCAGCACCTTGATGTAGAACATCGTTCGAAATAGTTTCTTGAATATTTTCTGTGTCCATAGCCTCGTCCTCACTTCCATTGTTTTGGGGAACATTAAACTTTACAAAGTCTTTATCAACATCTTAGAGAACGTCCTCTAAGTCTTCATTGTTTTTTGTCTCCTACGGCCAGAGCAACAACTTTAATCTATCACGTTCACTCATTTTAAAATAACACTAATATGTATCTAACTTTGATATAACTACCAAAAATGAACCATTAGTGTAAGTGTAAACTATAAAAACTAAAAAAAAAAACAGTACGCTAGTGGTCACGTGGGGTACAACTGTACCCCAGACTGTGTAGACTTCGAAATGAATTAATGAATCACAAACTAAAAGCACGCAAAAAACGTCAACCTTCAACCGAGGGGTACAGAAAGCTCCAAACTTAAGGTAACTGACCGCTCAAAGTCGTCCGTGCTACCAACCGATAGTGGCTCATAAAAATAAATGGCTGGGATACACCTGAACCCCGCACGACCACTAGAGTGTTAATATCTCAGGTGCATTTACGTGAAACCCTTGGCATTACTCAATCATGGTCACACCTGACATTTCCTTTCCAGCGTTCATCCTTCTCTGTTTCTCATAAAATAATTTTTGAACATGTACCTTAAAAAATGTCTATTGGTTTTGTTTCAAAGCATTTGGCTACTACTGATAACATGGAGTTCTTGCATTATATTTCAGATTGCTAAAATTACATATATTATATTTTTTTACTTTGTTGTTTTATTTGTCTCTGTATTATGTAGGATTATTTTACGTAAACTATATTTAAGTACTGAAATTCCCTAGAATTGTATATTTGTGTATAATTTGATCATGACATCAAATTTTTATTCTATACAGTTGTTGAAAATTTCGATGAGTCAGATAAGCCATTATTAAACCGTTATCAACAATCGTATACGCTGAAACCATTTGGAATGGAAGGTGGTAAATATGTGATGAAACTGGTTGGAGAAATGGTAGTAGATCGTAACAAAAAACTTTTTAACTTCATGTATGTGAGTATTAAACCATTCATATCTTTTAGTGGTATAAAGCATCATTGGTATTTCTTTACTTCAGGCCTACAAATTCATTACTATGTCTGTGAATAAATGTGTGTCTTAAAATTAACTTTTTATGAAGAAATTAACATAAAATATTATCAGACATATTCACCATCTACTTAATTTATTTGATTCTTTATAAATGGGATCAAGATGCTGGTCGGTAACGGTACATTTCAAAATTTGCATAACAATTTTGAATAAACTGGGCATATTCTGTCTTCAAACCTTCTCTCATCTTGAATCAGGAGTTACTGAGACTCCTCTGTACAACATTCAAATCATATGTACTCAGGGAGTTAATCAATGTTTGTACCATAGCAAGTATCATATGTTTGGGATGAGGTCACTCACCATGATTCACAAGGGAGGAATAGAACTCCTAACGAGCGGGGATGACTGTTTTATTGGTCAGGGACTTGAGACACACTTTTTGTTCCTCGGGAAACACGTGCTGATGAAGTGAGAGCCTGCCTTAAGTTATCCTACCTCTAGCCTAAGATCCAAGACCGATCCTTAAGAGTCAATGTGAGGGTACATCTTAAAGGCGTTCTTGGGGCTGAGGAGTTTTCAAAATTACTTGTTTGTAAAAAGTTTATCCAGATTTCAACTGATTAGACGCACAGAAAACCATATCCTTGGTCTTCTGGCAATATCTCAATTAATTACTATTTTTTTCAGGCATACAAAAAACCTTCCCAAATATGTATGCTTGATGTTGTTACGAGTAATTGCATTTATTCAGATAACAAATTATAGGAATGTTTGTGGGTTATAATATTTTCAGTTATGTATAGGAAGAGTAAACGAATAAAAAGAACACAATAACTCATTTTCGGATTTTTATGAGATTTTGTCAGAAGACCATTGTAACGTTAAGCGTTACAATAAAAATGAAATTTAAAAAAAATGTGGGTTACATACTTTTAATAAGTTCAAAAATTAAAAAATGCTCAATACCTATTAAAAACAATGAAGTGTAAGTATTTCATTCATAATGCTATTTACATTACCAAATTATTTCATTATTATTAACTGCAACACTTACTTTCTCAAAATAAACAATGTCAAAAAATCTAACCTCAAATATGTTTGTTTTTGTTTACTAAGTTACTCGCACTTCATCTATGACTAGGTCAATGACGTTCAATCTATGATCTCATTTGGCGGCCATTAACATTGCACAATAGAACGATGTCACAATTTTTTGTTTAGGCCTAGTTTACCAATTTAACAAATTATTTTATTTTAATTCCAAAATCTCGAGGGGGATACGCTTTGACTGAGTTAGTACTGGATATGAGTGAAACTATGGTATAAAAATAATAAGTCGGAACATTGCAACGAACAATAATTTAAAGAATTTAATACTTCATGATGGTTATTTTCAATTGAAACATTTAGCTTTCAAAAATATACAAGAAACACATAAAACTATAATATTCAAACTTAAATAGACACAATTTTACCAATTAAATAAACAAAAATAATATTGAACCTATGGTCAGATTAAAAAGTTAAGTTATCAAAAAAATATGTTGTGAACCCTATCTTTCAGAAAATTTAAAATCCCAAAAGTTCAATTTTGTAGAGATATATGCAATGTTTATAACGAGATACTTGCGATTTTGTGCATTTCCATTATTTCACCATGTTTTACTTTAATAAAACTGTCCTTCTAACTCATTTATCGTTAAACTGTTTGCATATCACTGTTTGGGCTATCGTGATTCTTGTAGAGAAGCATTTAAAAATCTAAGAATTTTGACCTTTCCTTGTATGTACATTTTTGAAGTAATTTTACATTACAAGTATAAGATTTCGGTTTCTCGAAATGTTGTTGTACATACATACAATACGCGACTTAAAGATGACTTCCGTGGAAAACAGCACAGATTAAAAGCTTTTGACAAGCTACCGTCGTCTGAGACTGGTGTGCGTTTCATGAGCAAACTACCCAAAGAGTTTAAAGAAACAATGGGGGTCAATGTTTTTCAAAACAAATTAAAGCGGTGGCTGAAAATTAATGCTTTCTACACTGTGGAGGAGTTTCTGGATGCCGTCTAAAGCCGTGAGTTCTGATGTCTGTTTAGTATAGCTTATACTTTTATCAAGTGGTATGTAATTCAAATGTATTTATTTCATTGTAAATTGTGATATTGTATTGTTTCATTTTAACTGTGTTGTGTGATTATACTTTATACAAACACAGTTATAGTTTGGTTACTGTAGCCCGTGCATCACTGAGGATGGCGACATTGTCGTTGAAACGCGTTTGAGGTTAGTAAACGTATTTATTGTGAGATTTTGTGTTCAGGTTTTATTTTATACAAATTCTTTAAATTCAAGTAAGGTTTTTAGAATCAAATAATTTGTAATTTTGTAATTTACCTGTAAAACAAACCCCTATATTTTATATTATTTTGTATTACTTGCTGTGAATTGATAATTGATACCATCACTAAACTTGTCAAATACATATGTAAAACTTGTCATACAAAAGCGATAATTAATCTGAATTGAATCACTCTTTTATATCACATCCTTTTTACTGGTATATATATATAATATATTATGTTATATATTTTAGATCTGCCTTTACATATTTATTCTAAAGTTATACCTGCCTTTTGTAAATTTATCTTTATTTATTAAATAACTATTACTTTTACTTTATTATAAATTATTTATTATCCTTGTGTCTATTTTGTATATATATATAATGTTTATTGCGTCTTTTATTTGTATATAAATATATGATGTTTACTACATTTTTCATTCTAACCTAGTCACTTTCTCCTCTGAATTGGTCACATATGTTACACCATCGATATGTAGCTTAAGGAATGACACGGCAGCAAGCATTAAAAGTTCTTTATTGGACCAACTTCCTAGTGAGATGGTGAAATATTGATCTGTGGAGTCTGTGGTGGAGTTCAAGATATAGTTCACTATCCTGTAGAGTTTATTCGTTTTAGGTATTTTAGCCTCCGGAATAGGGTGCACGAATAATAACTAGGTACTACCTTTTTAAAAAACTTAAATTCCTATTCCTTAATTCCTTTTTCGTGTATGACCGGTTTTGATCTCTCTTGTTCAGACCATTATCAAATCTTTCACTATGCCAAGTTCAGCTGAACATCGTAAAATATTTCACACAACACTTAAACATGAACACAAAACACAACACAAAACATTAAAAAAAGTAAAAGTCATAATGTCAATCGCGTGTGTATCCGTAAATTTGGCAGTGTAGGACATGTCCTCTACGGATACACACGCGAGTGACATTATGACTTTTACTTTTTTTAATGTTTTGTGATGTGTTTTGTGTTCATGTTTAAGTGTTGTGTGAAATATTTTAATGATTTTCAGCTGAGCTAAACAAGAGATATCAAAACCAGTCATCCACGAAAAAGGAATTAAGGAATAGGAATTGATGTTTTTTTAAAAAGGTACATACCTAAATTATTATCCTGTAGATTTCCTTCATACTTTTAACTCCTCCATAGATTTCACTTCACAATCAGTTATTTCCAAATGTTTAATAGCACCCGAATGCAGGTTATATCCTTACATAGAAACGTCATTGAAGTAACCATATTTACAGTCTGTGGCGCAGGAGACACTTTTTTTCCACCCATAAATCCCTTTGATTTCGTCTAACTACCACTTGCAGTTCAAACGACGTTAAAGAGCTTAAAAACTATCTGGCCATGGTCTGAAATTGCACGTCCTTCTCTAATTTTAGTCACAGGAAAAGGATTACAACAGTTTCCTTTAATTTACAGCAGCAAGACTGGGGGTTTCATGCTGGGATACCGGTCCTAATTTAAAGTATAACGTGTCACATCGAGTTATCCAATTCACAGTATCTTGATTAAGAATAATTTGCTTGAATAGAAAAGCAGTCTGTTAAATTGAAAATGATCAAAACAGTTGGAATAAGATTTGATAAATGTCAATTGATGATTTTCTTAGTATGACCAGTAGGAATGAGCCAAAATCAGTCTTGGAGTTGATGACGCGTCTGGTGTCTAATTTCAAAACCTCTGAATCTAAAGATCTATATGATATCTCGGATTATGTACTTAAGTTTATTATAAGTACTCAGTTACAAGAGCAAGCAGTAAGAACTATGTTTAGTTTTTGCCACCGTGATTCTTGTAAGAGATGCATTTAACCCTACAGATGTTAGACCACTCAAAGTAAATCAAGTAGTCTGTAACAATTGAACTTGTATTAAATATTTCGCCTACTAAAATCATTTAATCGCAATAAAACAAAACCTGTTGGAAAAGAAATTATTTAAACTTTAATTTTTGTATTTACAAATTTTTTCTAAAACGTATATTTACATACGTAATTATTGTTTTAAAATTGTAGTTTTCTGAAAACCTAATGTCGGGCTAATAAAACCCAAAGAAATGACTCAACTTTGTCACTTCTATCAAGCACAACACTGCTTGACAGAAATATTTTGACAATAATATAAATATACCATTGGATTCGCCAAGATTTGAACTTTCTAAAACTGCCTTCCTATCAGACGTCACTCTTATGGTTTTGAAAATATAAAGGTTTTTGTCACTCTTATGGTTTTGAAAATATAAAGGTTTTTGTAAACCCTTGCAATTGGACAGTTTTAAACCAATGAAACAGCACATTTAGCATTCGAGATATCGCTTACAATTGGTTGTATTTCTATTTATATCTTGATATCATTTTGAAGGGAAAACTTCGATCTTTCGTTTGGTGTAAAGTAAACTAGATTTTACTGGTTAGATGTTATTCATACAGCAGTGGGAAATACAGACTTTTGTAGAATTCAAACCACCGCTTGAGAACGCAAAGCAAGTCTGTTCCCACGCTGATTCCAACGGTCATTTTGTATTCCCTTTATCCGCGCGAACTTTGGACAGTTTATTCTAATTTTGTGGAACAAGTAATACAATGTGAAATAGTATACAAAATGAGAATGATTTATTCTCTACACTTTCTTAAAATAATTTTTCATTTTTGGGCAAAGGATATATTCCTAAATTACTATTCAAACTAGGTCTACTTTTGTTAGCAGTCTTGTAGTAGGAACATATAAACTGGCGTTTTCAAAATAAGAAATTTGAAATTGATAAATATTTTTATACAGTTCTATTTAAACTAAATTACAAAACTTTTTTACATTTTGAAAAAAATTACAAAAAATGTTTAGCCTACTACTTTGTATGTAGGCCTAAAGTTTAACTTTTTCCTTTTGTTACTGAACATTTTTGTTTCTTGAGCTAATAACTTTGTAAATTTTACATCAATCAATTTTTTACTGGCATATATAAATTCTTTGAAACTTTCTCTACAAAAAAGCTATGGAACACTTTTGGATTGGTTTATAATTACAGTAGGAACCCCTCTTAACCGGCTTCGGATCAACCGGTCCTCGGATTGATCGGCCCATCCCACACACAGTTTTTTCTCTTATAGATTATATTACTGTAACTGGCCGAAGTCTCAAACATTGATTGTTTGACGGACATTTCCTGGAAAATAAAGCTGGGTGACGCAACTTTAGGGGTGCAATGGTGTTAGTGTTGTGGTAGGCAGAACTTTGGAGGGGGAGCTTGAGTTTGATTCCCCTCTTGCTTCCGCGGCAACTGTATTTTTTCTTAGAATTAATTGACAAAGCAGCATCCTTTGTTTCTTTTTCTTCGTCTGTTGCTTTGTCGGAATTTTCACTGAATTTTGTGGGAACAAATTATTTAATATTTGTAACATATTGCGTAATATGTTGAGCAGCAAAAAGATTCAGCGGCATTAGACGTGATGAACTTATACGAAAATGGAGAGACTTGGCTTTAAAAAAATCTTTAAAAGTAAAAGAACAGACAAAAATAACGGATTTTAAATAATACAGTATATGTAAATTCAGTTTTCAAAGTTTATGTAAGTTTAATTTGTTGGTGTTTGTTTATGTATGTTGTACATAAAAAAAAAAACGTTTTGCAATAACGACTTATTTGCTTGATAATTAATGAAATATGTAGGTTATTTTAGAACAAAAATCAATTTTTTACAGGAACCTCCGATCAATCGGCCAAACAGGTAACCGGTCAGGGTCTCGGTCCCGACCAGACCGGTTAAGAGGGGTTCTACTGTACTATTTTTGGTGAATTTTTGAAAATATGTTTGCACACACACTGAAATGGCTTGGCAAAGCAAAAAAAAATTAGCATGAACAGTTCTATGGTTAAAAAGCTTGGTATCTTAATCTTTCCCTGAACGTACAAGCTACCGTCTAAAACTGGAGTCCGTTTTATGAACAAACTAACTAAAGAGTTTAAAAAAACAATGGAAGTTAATGTTTTTAAAAACAAAGTAAACCGGTTGCTGAAGTTCAATGTTTTCTACGCCGTGAGGGAGTTTTTGATGCAACATTATAGTTTATAATGAATTATATAACAGATTTAAATTAATTGTACTGGCCATGGTCATATACCTATCAGGTATTTAAATGGTACGCTATGTGTTTGTATTTATGTGTATACTTTATCATAATTTTTATGAATATAAGTTTTATTGAAATTTGTAATTTTAATATTTCTTTTAAAATAATTCTAAGAATCATAAAGTTGCATAAAATTGTTGTTTTGTTGAATTATTACTATTATACTTCAATATGAATATCACTGTTATAATAATACAATTTAGCTCTAAACACTTTCCTAATCGTTTTCCAACTTTCTTAACCCATCCGAAAAGTAAGATTTCGGAAGGTCCTCAAAATAAGGGAGATGACTCGATCTGTTTGGGAGATGACTTCTTCGTTCGTCTCGAATCGCTGTCCGCTGAAGCATTTTTTCAAGTTTGGAAATAAGAAAAAGGTCAATGGGGGCCAAATCTGTCGAATACGGTGGATGATGTAACAATGCTAACTTCAATTCCACGATTTTAGCCATTGAAACTGTACAGGTATGAGGCCGTGGATTGTCTTTATGAAAGAGGATTTTTTATTTTTCAAATGAGGGCATTTAGTTTTGATTTATTCTCTTAACCGGTGCAATAACGATGCACAATACTCTCCAGGTATTGACTTTCCAGGTCATAACCTTTCCAGTCGATTTCACCTTCTTCGGAGCCCGTTCGTCTTCATAAACCCACTGTTTTGTCTGTTCCTTTGTCTCTGGCGTGTAGTAGTGAATCCTTTTTTCGTTCACAGTTTCTGCGTCGATACATAACTGGATTGCGACAAAAGAGTTCTAAATTGGCCTCAGAATCAACCATATGATTAAATTTATTCCCCTCTGTGAGCAAACGCGGCACCCATCTTGCTGAAACTTTTTTCACACCCAGTTTTTCGTTATACATTGAAAACACACCTCAACTATCTCGTGCACTTTAAATCGCCGATTGCTTAACACCATATCGTTGATTTTATCGATTATTTTGAGTATACTGGACGTCCTGAACGATGTTCATCTTTTGTTGATGTACGGCCAAGTAAATTCATTTTCCCAATAATCAGTGGCAAACGCAGGGGCAGATGTGCAATGAATTTCATCCAACTTTGATTAATTTTGGTGTTAAGCCTTTCAAATATAATTATTTTATCACTGCTTGAAATCCTTTTTTAAAAATAAACAAAAGTTCTCTGCTTCTATCGATGAAAACAGTGAAACTAAATAATGTTCTATAAAGCTACAAATTAAATAGCTGACTACTGAGTAATAATACTTCTGAAAAACAAATGATTTTCATTGATCCGCTCACCATCCCTTTGACTTTCTAAATACTTATTGATCGACCCTCACAAATACATAAATAAGCAAAAATTGGTAACCGATGGCCAATACAGTTTTTGTAATGGTAGATGTGCATGGGATGGAAAGGATGAAGTCGGACATAGTGCATGCTTCGATCACTGTTTGTGACTTAAGCAAGGCTTTTGTTACTAGATGTGAACTTTTAAGTTTTTTTTAGAGCTGTCTGGCTGAGAAAAAGCAAATTGTTGATACGTGTGGAGAATATTTGTCCGTGGCTGAGTTTACTATGAGGGTTCCTCAGGGATCAGTAATGGGTCCCTAACTCTTCATTGTCATGGTTAATGACCTCCCGATTAATATTCCGACAGCAATAATTACCGTGTTTAGTGACACATTTGTTTGAGGATCCGTGCAGGCTTTGTTATGTTAATTATTGTAAATGATTTAAATTATTCGATCATGCAGCCAATAGCCAAATTGTGTCATTGGAAATAGGAACAATTTGGATCTTTTTGGTTATTTATCAGCTAACTTTAAACATTTCTAAAGAAAAACTATGAAAGGAATAGTTGTTACCTTTATTCTGGAGACCAGTAGGCGACAATTTCTTCGAGAATTTGCTTGAATAAGTCTTTTCCGTGATGCCGCCGTCGCCACAAAATTTCACATAAGTACGAAACAATCATAGAACGATGTGTGTCGCACTGAACTTTGTTAGGGTGTTTTGCAATCCGCCAATTGCTTTCGACTATTTGCGTAAGTGCACCCGTTTCGGGATCGACAAAATTATATTTATGAGTAACTGTAAAATGTTCATTACCTTAACTTTGAACTGGTTAGGTTAGGTTAGGTTAGAAAAATGTTAAAGTTTGCTGATTCATAACCGAAAAGTGCCAACAATTTGTATGATTATATGGAGCCGCACTAACTAAATTGAAGTGTAAAGAGCAATGTGGAGGTTTTTTTTGAATTTACAGTCGAAATAACTTTTATTATTGACTCCTATTTTGTATAACATTTGAAAATTATGATTTCAGTGCTTCTTTGACATCGCATATAAAAAATTAAACCCCATAATTGATGGTGGTGATTTAAGAAACGCTAACAATAAAAATGACATAGTACTTGATGTTAGTAGGACGATCAATCCTAACGAAGTAGGTGGCGAAAGCAAGCTCAGATTTGCTTGGAAATGTGAACCCAAACTAGACATCCCTATGTGTGATGGAACTCCAAGATCACGTATGTAAATCTAGTTTATGTGTACATAACTTTAACTTATATAAAAAGAAATGTATAAAATGTATGACATGTACGAGGATTGTCTAGAAAGTAAGTACCGTTTCGTTCTACCGCCGGTACAGCGCTAGCGACGATGTTCCGCGCATGCACTCTAGTCTCCTTGGTTCATTGTTGAACAGCTGACGCAATTACGGCAAAATTTTGTTGTGTTTACATTAGTTAGTGTGCACTTAAAATGTGTAAAACAATTTCTGATCCCGCGGACTGTGAAGTGCGTTCTGTAATACGATTTTTGAACGCAAGGAACATGAAGCCTGCTGAAATTCATCGCCAACTTATAGAAGTTTATGGAGAAAAAGGTATCAGTGATGGAATGGTAAGAAAATGGGTTCGGCAATTCAATGATGGGCAAACCAATGTTCATGACGAGGCTCGCAGCAGACGGTCGTCGCTTGTGAGTGATGAATTGGTTGAAAAAGTGAATAAGAAAATTCGTGGAAACAGACGTTTCACCATAAGAATGCTTTCTGATGAATTCCCACAAATTTCAAAATCTCTTTTGCATGAGATTGGGGTTAATTGCTTGAATTATCGCAAGTTGTGTTCCCGTTGGGTTCCGAAAATGCTTACAGATGAACACAAAAAGAAGCGACTTGGCAGTGCATTGACTTTTCTCACCTGTTACACTGATGAAGGAGACGAATTCTTAAACAAGATTGTTACAGTTGATGAAACTTGGGTTTGTCATGTCACTCCAGAGTCCAAACAACAGTCAATGGAGTGGAGACACTCACGATCCCCAAAAAACAAAAGTTCAAAACAACTTTGTTGACAAGAAAAATCATGTGCCCTGTGATCTGGGACAGAAAGGGAATTCTGCTTGTTGATTTTCTACCCAGAGGGGAAACAATCAATGTGGAATGATATTGTGAAACACCGAGAAAACTTTGGCGTGCGATTCAGAACAAACGACGTGGAATGCTTAGTGAAGGCATTGTGTTGATCCATGACAACGCACGTCCCCATTCTGCTGGTGCCACTCAAAACCTTATTCAAAAATTTGGTTGGGAGCAATCTAACCATCCGCCGTACATCCCTGATCTGGCACCTTCTAATTTCCACTTGTTTTTGCTCTTGAAGCGGGATTTCGGAGGGAGTCGCTTTGAGAACGATGATGACGCTGAAGACGGTGTTCGGCAATGGCACTCGTCCATTGCGACATCTTTCTAGGAAGAGAGTATAGAAAAGTTGGTTCCTCGCTACAACAAAATGTCTAAACTATTTTGGAAACTATGTAGAAAAATAGTTTAAGATATCCTCTTTCTTGTAGAAATAAATTTTGTTGAAAAAAAAAATTGTCTGTATGTTTTTTCCCAAAACGGTACTTACTTTCTGGACAAGCCTCGTATATTGAGCCGATCTCTTCTCAGCGGACCTATCGGCTATCATCTTGTACGGATGTAACCTAGGCCAAAGTTCAGCTATTTGACTTGAAATAAATATGATTTTGTATTTTTTACCATAATGTGACTTCCATACAATTTCTAAATACTTTTTGTTTTATTGTCCAAAGACCCCAAAACCATAGTCAACACAAAAGTTTATATAATCGATGCCTATAAAAGCGAGTACGTCCGTACATACGTACGTGAGTAACTATATAATATAACAGCTGATTTTAGCCATAATCTGTAATACAAGCGTAGATTATACTTTGGAGTTATTTTTACAACTTCAATCAATAATATAATGTTTAGTGAAGTTGACTTAAATAAGAGTTATACAACTAATGTAAGCTATAGTACGTTATAAGATTTGCTTTGAGGTTATTTCTGCGTTATAATATTAATAACTTATGAATCATTAGATATCTATATAGTGAAACTGAATTGCTGTTCCTTTGTAAGCGCATCACTTGAGAACGGCTGGACCAATTTGACTATTTTTTTTTTAAATGTTCGTAATAGTCCGAACTAGGTTTTTATATAAAGGCAAATTTGAAAAGTTTCCCAAAAAATTTAAAATTTAAAAAAACTAAACAGCCTCTTTTGTATGAACTCAAGACCATAGCGCACAAAAACAGCTGTTCGTATAAAAAGCTTAGCAACATGTCTCCACGTCTGTTTGTTTACATTCATTACCATAGCAACTTTACTTAGCATTTATAATCAGTTTATTATTCTTCAAAACAAACAGCTTTTTTGGGTTAGATTGACCAACATAAAGCAAACAAAAACAAAAATCAACTAAAAGTGCTTAATATGTTTTAATTCAATTGAAACATTGGTTATTGTTACATAAACAGCTGAGTTGGATCAAAAACTGAACATAATTTTAGGTTAGGCCTACAATGAACCAAAACACGTTTATTTGCAACCCATTAGGCTAGTTTAGAATCATGTTTTTTACAATTCTTCTCAACTATTAGTTTTTTTTAGATTAGGTAAAAGCAAACAAAAGGTTTACCGTATTATCTATAAAGGTTTATAAACTATAAATCTAAATTTGTGTAGTATATTCTTGTGGCATAAAAACCATTTTGAAATTCGATTACTTAAGTCAATGTAATGAAATGGAATAATTACCCTTTAAATTAAATCAAGCAATAGCTAAGCATTGCTGGGTCCACTAGTATGAAATAAAAAGCATTTAAAAGACAATAATTTTATATATAATAATGTATTTAATATTTTAATTAAAACATTTGAACAAATGGGCCTATTGAATTTAAGGTCAAAACAGTTGGTACTTGGTGAAACTCCATAATAGGGATAGAAATAACCAATCATTTATTGGAAACTGGCCAACATTTAATCCAAAAATAAATAAGTAAATAATGAGCTGGACTTGTGAGAACAATATAGATGAAATAAAACAATAACACAAAATCTCACAACAAATACGTTTAATAAATCAAACGCGTTTCAACGACAAAGTCGCCATCCTCAGTGATAAAGCTACAAAAGCCAAGTAGTCGTTGAAACGCGTTTGATTTATTAAACGTATTTGTTGTGAGATTTTGTGTTATTGTTTTATTTCATCCAAAAATAAATGTAAAGTTATTACATATGGAAGAAAAAAGTAGAAAATTAAATAATCTAGAATGTCTGGAAAAAATGATTCTGTATAAAAAAAATCATACTTCTAACTTAAATGACCAAATTTGTCTCAATTCATATCACCCTTGTTAAAACCCATTATGTAACCACACCTTGGTCTTGCTTTGTTTACCTAGGCCATATTCCATTTGCCCATCCTGGTCAGTTCCATTGTCACTCCCATTCCTTTTCTACTTTTGTTTATATGTCAATTTTAAGATACTTAGTAGTCTGATGATGCCTAACGGTGAAACATATGTTGCTCATTAATAAATTATAATTGTGAAATTTTACCATTTTTTTATTTCTATCCCCAAATAGGCCTATAGTTTTATAATCCTTATAATTGTACACATTTACCAAGTTAAAAATCCTCTCAGCATAGTTAGGTAGGCCTAGATAAAGTTTGTTGTTTTAACCCTGCAACTGTCAGACTACTCAATTTGAGTGGTCGTGGGGGCGTGGCACAAGAAAACGATCAATTTTGACAACTCTACTTGTAATGAATATTTCACCCACTAAAAATGATCCAATCGCAATAAATCAAAAAGCATTAGAAAGGTAACGATCTAAACTTTAATTTTTGTATTTACAAGTTTTTTCTGAAACATATTTACATACGTAATCGTCATTGCAGTTTATTAGTTTTCTTCAACAAACTCGGCGCCCGTCAATTCACCGGATTTCGTCATAAAACACGACGAAGTAACTCATCTTTCTTCTCTTTCTAAAGCCCGCCCAATACTTCTTCTAAAGTAAACCCAGATATCATTGGATTCTTCACAATTTCCCCTATCTAATACTGCCATCCAATCAAAAATCGGACCAATAGTTCTAGAGTTGTGGGGCGTTTTGTAGACCCTTGCAATTGGTCAGTTTTCCAACCAATAAACAGCGTTATTTATTACACGTGTTATCTGTGTGACCTCAATCGTTTTTTAGAGATATTTTGGTATCTTTGTAAAAATAATGCTTCAAGCTAACTTTCCCTGTAAACCAAATATGCTATATTTGAACAGTTTGTTGTGTAGGACTGTGGGAAGGTGACTGCTAATACGGTCTCATCTAAGGTTTAAATATGAACCCTAACGGCTTTTTATAACATGGGTAGACATAGGATTTTGCGCGCACATCCTGTATGGCTTCAATGGGCGAGATATTTTTACATTTTTTCTCACTTTTGATATTCAAATAATTCTAAGTCAAACGCTTTTAGGAAAAGATAATTACAAGTATACGGTTCAATTCTTTGATTTATTCTCTACACTTTGTTATTGTAGATGGAACATAAAAACTGGTGTTTTCAAAATAAGAAATTTGAAATTGATAAATGATTTTATACAGTTCTATTTAGAACTAAATTATGAAACTTTTTTACGCTTACGAAAAAATTACAAAAAATGTTTACTGCTTGTTATGTAGGCCTAAAGTTGAACATTTTCCTTTTGTTACTGAACATTTTTTGTTTCTTGAGCTAATAACTTTTACAATTTTACATCAATAAATTTTTTAATTGCGTATATGTTTTACATCAATAAATTTTTTAATTGC
>JAGFPH010001308.1:247960-268757 GCA_018207615.1 Philaenus spumarius | reverse complement strand
AAATGAAAGCTTGTTACTTACAGTACATGTCGGCTCCATTTATACAATTCTGTAGAATCATTTTTAATCACTGTTAAACACAAAAAGTAACTAATTTACAAAAAGTGTACACCATCCGTTTTTACCTTCCTTTGCGTTGTGTTTTGGCTTACGGAAATTGAAACACATTAACCCCAATGGGCCTGTTGGATTTGTTGGGTTTTGTTTCCTTTTACGTTTTCCATCCGTTTTGCGGGAAGGAAGATACCGATTCAAGCTTCCGGTGAAACGGATACTGGATCCTTCAGAATGAAGGAAGGAATAGATGCAACAGCTAATCAGTAGAAGTATTGTTGCCACCTTCCAGTTGCGTTTACTCGTTTTACCGCTCTGTTTTCGTTATCTCGAAGGAATTTAGATTTTCCTCTCGATCCTTTTTCAAGACGATGCTGTATTAGGCCGACCGCACACCGGAAAGGACAAAACATCTTGTCGCAAGACAAAACGTCTTTGACAATTTGTCTTTTGACAAAACGGTAAGACACTTAGTACGACACAGAATTATAAGTGGTTTATGAATACTAAACAAATATTTAATTTCCTAATAGTTTGTATTACAGTACCTACTTAAAATACATTGTATGTACTTGCAAACAACACTTTTAAGATATCTTAAGGGCCTTCCTTCTTCCCGCAAATCCATAACAATATGAAACTGAAATACAGTACAATAAATAAATATTTACAAATGTTTCTCCGTAATCAATACGGCATTCAAACAAAAATATAAACCTGTAACTATACACAATATGTACAAACGTTCCTTCTAATCCATAAAAATAGTTCAATGAAAATAAAGTACACCAAATAAGTAATATTTACAAATGTTTCGGAATAATCAAGATGGTTTACAAATAAAATTGTAAAACACTGATTGAAAATAATGTACTGTATACAATTGTTCCCGAGTGACAAAAACAGTATTTAAAAACATTAATAAGGAAAATAATGATTATAAATAATATTTACATCAAACTTAATTACAATACAAGTGGTCGCGTGACGTCAAAAACACCACAGGTCATAAACAAACGACTTCTATTTCGAAAATAATAATATAAACTAAAACAGTTGACAGTGATCAGGTGCGTATTCAACTCACGCATGCGCAGTTAGTTTTGTCTTGAGTAAAGACATAAATCCAGTGTCGAACGTCGAGACGTCTTTTCTTGTCGAAAGATGTCTTTCGACAAGACATGGTCGGTGTGCAACATCCCCATTTAAACGCATGTTAACTCTTACGTCAAAACGTTTTGTCGAAAGACGTTTTGTCCGTTCCGGAATGCGGCCGGCCTTAACAGACAGACTGCGGGATGACAAAATGGACTGTTCGAACAACATGATGAAGAGTGTTGTTTGACGTAGCGTAAGGCAAGGTCAAGAGCATTTGTCGCGTCTGCTGCTTGCCGCTTCAAGAACGTATGCCTTAAGAAGTCAATACGTTGATATTATTAATGAAATCCGCCTATTTCGAATTCCCGCTAACCGAAAGGTGTTCGGTCCCAATTAGTTCGGACTCTACTGTATATACAATTTTTAATGATATCCAAAACATGTTCTGGGGACCATGATCGGTGCTCATTTACTACTCTCGACCTTAGGTCTTACCATAAGGGTCACTGGAATAGCACATCTTCCCTATGGAAATTCGCCAATGAGGGATGCAGAAAGATATTGTATAGAATGAATGTCGTTGTGAGGCACAAATGAAAATTCCGTCTGTACCCTGATATCGACGAGGTTTTTGAAAAATAGTTCAAAAGAATATACTTATTGAAAAGAAAATTCCATGGTTTACAACTCATACGTATAAGAAAGAATGGCATATGCCCTTCCATATTCTGCCAATCTCTTATAAGCACTCTGCCCCCGAGTGCCCTTATTATTATTATTATTAGGGGGTTGTGTGACCTGCCACCAGGACCCACTGCTCCTAAACCATGAGGTCCTCTGTGCCGTATGTCCAGGCAGCAGTTCGCATCAAACCGGCCCTTTTTGTGAAACGAAGGAGTCCATGGGGGGCCTTCCTCTTGTATATAACTGGTGTCAGGATATCCTTGACCCAGATATTTCTGCCTCATTGATGCGAGGTCATCACATTCGCATAAAACGTAAAAAGAATTTTCCCCCTCTCCACACCTTCGACATAATGGGTTGTTCTCCAGCCCCATCAGGTGGAGGTGCCTCTTTAGAGAGTTGTGTCTTGTCAGTAGACCGACCAACAACCTCACTTCCCGCCAGCCAAGACCCAGCAGTGTTCTGTTTAGGTGTCCATTCAGGCCATCAATGAAGTCGTGTGCCTGTCTCTGACCTCTTACCGTCTCTCTCCATCTGAGCAAGTGTTCTGATTGAACATTTTTTCTTACGCTTTCTTTCCCATAGCCTCTTGATATTTCTATCATTGGTTCTGGGCCCATCGGTGGAGTTTCTGCTCCTCTTTTAGCCAGTTTATCTGCTATTACATTCCCTTCTACTCTTTCATGTCCAGGGACCCAAACAAGTCTTACTTGCCTACTGCTTGACAACTGGTCCAGCAGTAACTGGCATTCCCAGACCAGTTTTGACCTTGTTCTTGAAGCTATAATGGCTTTTATAGCCGCCTGACTATCAGAACATATCGCAACATCTGTACTCATGCTTTCTGATTCCAGTATATCTCCGTTTGGAAGACCGTAGAGTAGAAACCCCAGCGATGCTGAGTATCTTTCCTGGGTATACGGTCCTTTGTGCATGTACATTCCGGCTACCGTACCTTTGTCTGTTTTTGACCTAACCGTGAACTAGATTTGTCCATTTCCAAGATCTACTTGTTTCCGTAGTCACTCTTCCGGACCTGGGAAAATAGCCTCTAATTTGCTATTTATTGAAATTATATTTATGAGTCACGTAGACCGTACCGGATTGCAGCATCGGATCCCACTCCAGTATTTTGTTCAGACACTCACCGTGTCCATTTCTTGCAAGAGATGTTGACCAACTCCCTCCTGTGTTAAATCTCATTGCGGCCTTACTACTCATCTTGTGGAAGGTACAACAAGATTTCCATGACCGCTGTGGGGGTAGTTCTCATGGCCCCTGTGATTCCAAGGCAGGCCATCTGCTGTACTTTATTAAGTTATATTTTTGCCCATTCCTTCCTGGTAGCGCAAAAGAGGCAATAGAGGCAAAAGTTAGTGACGGTCTTATTATGATGACATAGAGCCAGTTCATCATCTGGGGCCGAAGCCCCCATGAGGTTCCAATCGCTCTCCTAAATGCCCAGAAAGCGTTACACGCTTTTGCTGCCTTTCTTCTTATGTGTTTTCCCCAGACGAGCTTTGTGTCTAGGGTAACGCCTAACTATTTTGTTGTTTCGGAGCATATAAGCAAGCTTTGGACGATGTCAGATACAGTCCCTGGGAATTTACCTATTCCCAGAATGCATATGTCGTCCGCATAACCTTGGGTATAAACTTCTCTCTCATTTTAATTTCAATTTCAATTTCAATTTAGTCCCACAAGCAGATCATCCACTACCATAGACCATAAGAGGGGTGAAAGAACTCCCCCTTGGGGGCATCCTACGCGCAACCTCAATTCTAATTTCACTACTGTTTAATTTTGAGATCGCCATTCTATTTTCAAGGTATTCGATGTCCACAAAAACTCCCATCGCAAGTTCTTTCTGTTCCAGCACCTTTTCCACCCTGGCTACCAGTTAGTGGAGAGCTGTATCAACAGACTTTCCTGCAATGTATGCATGTTGATTTTTATGAAAAGGATTTGCAGCCACTGCTCCATCCCTTATGTATCTGTCTATCAGTCTTTCCAACGTTTTGTGTAGGAATGATGTTAAACTGATAGGTCAAAAGTATTTTGGGTTGTTGTAAGTTCCTTTTCCTGGTTTATTGATGTAAACTATTTTCGCTAATCTTCATAATCTAGGTATATGTCCTAGAGCAAGAGATGCCCTGAATACTTTTATTAGCCATGTCACCAGCTGATCTCCGCCCCTCTGAAGAAGAGGTGGGAATATTCCATCTGGTCCTGCACTTTTAAGAGGGTCAAAGGACTTTATTGCCCATTTGACCCTGTTACCAGTTATTATTTTCTTTGCCATTTCCCAGTCAACCTTCCCTGTCGCATCCGGGATGTTTTCTTCCTGCAATGTAACAGTTTCAGCAGATCCTGGGAAATGTGTTGTTGATAGATACTTCAGGGTATCTTCTTCCGTTTCTGTCATTTTCCCTGATGGAAGCTTGAGGGGACCAAGTCTTCCTACCTGGTCTCTGACAAGTACTTTTTGAAGTCTTGAGAGTTCAGAGATGGTCTCAATGCGATTGCAAAAGGTCCTCCAAGAGGATCTAGATGCCCTCCGAACTTCTCGTCTATAGTTATGTTGCTTTTGCCTAAACTCCTCCCAGTCTCCAGAGTTGTCAGACCGCTTGGCCTTGTTAAAGCTTTGGCGAGTCTGCATACTGTGAGATTCCAGAGCCTGGTTCCAATGCACTTCCCGAACCTGGGGTCGAGCTTTGAGCATCCAACAATTCCTCTCATAAGAGTTTGTTAAAGCTTCCTGTAGATGACCTACAGTTAGCTCAAGATCTACATAACTGTGCATGGTCTGGATGGACCATTAATTAACTTTGCCTCAAAGCTTTCTTTAAAGGAATCCTAGTCGATCTGTCTTGGGTTCCTTATAAGCCTACTCTCTGTCTCAGCCCGCCATAGTTTGAACTGAATCAGAGAGTGTTGGGTCTGTGGAAACCTGCCAACCATTCATTCTTTTAAAAAGTGTGGAGGAGCAGAGCGTTATGTCTATGACCTCCTTCCTCAGCCTGTTTTGGAAGGTGTGGTCATTCCCAGTGTTTAGAACCATAAGATTGGTTCCACTTAAGTAATTGAGGAGGGGGCCTCTCCTCTAGCGTTGGTGTTGGTACTTCCCCATATCACATGATGTGAATTTGAGTCGCACCTCACCAACACAGGAATGCCCTTCTTGTTACATTCTAATACTAGTTTTTCCATCTCCTCTGTTGGAGGATGATGATTTATATCATATGGAAAATAAGCCGAACAAACAACTACTTCCCTCATGACTTCATCTACCTTTATCTTAACTTTAACTGCCACTAGGTCACAGGAAAGGAAACCAGCCACCGACCATGACTCGTGTCCTTTTACCATGACCGCCGCCCTTGGTCTTCCTTCCCCTCCACCACTGTACAACCTATAACCAGTTACATTTAACCCTTTTATGTTGCCCCCATACAGCCACGGTTCCTGTATGACAGTAACATGTACATTAGTCTCAACTAAACAATGAGAAATCAGCCTAGAAGCTGCTATGCTATGTTGTAAGTTAGCCTGAACAAAATTAATTTCTCTCACCTGTTTTATTCTGTGAGGTCCAGCGTGGATCTTCTTTTCCTCTGGAGCCAGGGAGTGGTCTATTCCTGTATCGGGAGCGACGGGACCACCAACCATTGTCGTTCTCCCCTCTTACTGCTTCTCCTCTTCTTTTTCTTCCTTCCCTTGCGTCTCTCAAAGCGGTGTGAACGCTGCCTGAGCGAAGCCATAGAAAGGTTTCCACTTGTATGTTGTATCCAGTACTCCAGCACTGATGGAGTTGATGCTGAGCACAAGGCGGACTCCCTTCATTCCTTTCTTCTTGCGCTCGAAGACTCTTTAGCCATTAGTATTAAGGCCTTCGTTTCTTCCCAGCATCTTCAGGACCTTCTCAGTAGGTATACGTGGGCGAGGGAACCAGTCTACCACCTTCTTGTACTGAAGAAGGTACGCCATCCTCACCACCTTAAGTTTCTTATCCCCGACCTCTCAACCGGCGATAATATTCTGCAGTCAATCTGCAGAGCGTTGGTCGGCACAAATGCCGATGACAGGTCCTTTGGATAGATAGTTATGCCGGAACTTTGGGACCGCCTCTTCTTCTGGCATGCTGAACATGGCCTCAAAGGTAGCGTTACTCACTCCGTTCAAACTATCGTCATCCAAAAGTTTGTCTTCTGGATACGCTTCTGGTTCTATAGCCACCCTGATTCCAGGTGTGGTTACCTTAGTGTACGTACCTTTGGTTGTTCTCTTACGAGTGACATTCTCTGGTGTGGTACCTGCTGGCCGTGCCTTTTTCTCCATTACGGAGATCAGGCCGACACTTTGGGTACCTGATGTCCCAGTTTCCTGTGATCTAGGCCTTTTCCTGTCTAACTTATAATCTAGGACAGTTCGCTATAGGAGTTCTGGCATCCTGCACTGTCAGGGTGGTCTTTCCCCCGTTTCTGACCGCAGCAGCAGCTTGTTCAGCCGCCCGTGCCTCCTTTAGTTGCCTTCTCTCCCACCTTGTTGGTTTCCTTTTCTTTTTCGCCTTATCCACCTTTGGAGCAACCTCCACAGGTGTCTGAACTTCTTTCCTCTCTCCACCCTCCTTCGGCCACAGATTGTCAACAGAGTCTGTCAGACCCTGTGGCGAGCTCGGGTTTTGAGGTGAATATAGTAATGCTGTCTCGTAGCTGCCGGAATCAATCGACATTATCGATTCCTGCGTATTTTCGTCTTGGGGTCTTACTCCAGATTTTCCTTGTGGTTGAACTGAGCTGGAAAAGTCTGAAACAAATGGCACGTTAAAAGTTTTTTTCCTTTTGGTCATTCATTTCATATATTTTTTTGTTTATTTGTATTGCATTTGTTATGTTGTGTGTGTATGAGTAAACAGCATTTCCGACTTCTCAAAACTGCTCCATCCACCCTTAACCACCTATGCCTGCTCCCGTAAGCCCCCCGCCCCTGTCTGAATGGTCCCATCCAGTCACCATCTGGCAATGAAAACTCATGTTGGTTAGGGCCCCTGTACTACCTGGCAGCCCGGTTTCCCCACTGCACCCTCTGGGTACCGACGAAGTGCAGAGGATCGCTCAGGCAGATAGAACAGCCCGATTGGTGTTTGTGCTGTGTGACATCTATGTATAACATGGTTTGTAGATACATGCATGTGTGTAAAAGATTGAGTGTATTTCTGAGTTAGGGACTTGATGAGGTCACTAATCTCAGCGGCTGTATACTACAACCGTTCTGCCGGGGAAGTTTAGCTCCCAGTCTAGATCTGCCATGTTTAGTAATAGCAGGGCCTCCTCGTGCAGGACTTGATTCATCACCATGCTTATAGTCACATCCTTCCCTTGCAGAGCTGGACATAACCCCACGGACGGTCTTGAGTAAAGTGTCCTTGAAGGGTTTGTTAGGCCCAATTCTACTATACTCCTGGGGATGGGACAACCCCATGTCCTTGGCCCTTCGAGGGCTCTTACTTTTGCCCTATTAGAATTTCTATTCGGGTTTTTTGCTCACGGTGTGGATTGCTATTGATGCTTGACTTGAGAACATGGCTGCCTTTGATGAGCGTGTTGTTTGCTCCAAAAAATTTCAAACCTCAGACAGCTCCAGTTGCTGCGGTTAAGTATAAATCTGCCACGAGCGGAGATGTTACACAATTTTTTAAAACAATGAATCTGGTGAAAAAAAAGAAGACAGAAGAAAGTGGTCAAGTTGTGACCGATGTAGGCCTAATCAGCAAGTCTAGGCCAACTAACCACTTTAAAAACGGTCTCAAAAAATAAATTAATGTCCCAATTATTAACATCCAATATTTTTGTGTATTTGAATTATTTTATTTTCACTGGATTCATTATGATTAAGAAACTGAGGAGAGCAGGCGGTTATTGAAACTGATAATGGCTTTCAAATCCTTGTTCCACATCCCTACTAGTATCTTATCCATTATTCATCTTTTTTTCTGATATACCTAACCACGATGGCCGTGGTTGTTAAGGCGTCAATGCTTTATCAATCGTCATGCCAACCATCAATGGAAAAGTTCCGGGTTCAATTCCCATTGACCCCGAATAATTTTCTAAATGGTTTCTTAACAGACATCGTTGGCTGTGGTTCGGATTCCACGTAAAACTGTAGGTCCCGTCTTCATTAGCCTTAAGTGCAAAACAGCAAGACATTAAACACAAAAAAAAAAAAAAAAAAAAAAATCCAAGATTGTATGATAATTAAATATTTTATTACCTTATTATGGTCCGTAACAATCCTTATTTATAATGGATTAATGGATAACCGGTTTCGAAGTCTGTAATGTCATTGTCAGATCACTTTGTTCAGATTCCCTATACAGCAGGAAACACAAGGAATGTTTTTGTTCTAATTTTATTAAGATAAATTCCCACTTTTCTTTGTGTGAATTAAAAGATTAAATGCATAATATATATATATACATATTATGTGAAAAAATTATATTAATTACGTAATGCATTAAAATTTTTTTTGCCAGAATTCTGATGTGGCCCTTGAATAGGTTGTAGATCTCTCAATGGAGTTATATTCTTATAGTCTAAAGTTTAGCTTTGGAACATGTCAGGATGCCCGTAGAAGTAGGCAACATGAGGTATTCCTCTGGCAGAGGTATCCCTCTGGCAATAGTAGGAGGGAAATTTTAAAAAGTTAAGGGAAATTTTGATTTTCCTCCGAATCACATTTATGGCAGCACTGATTGTTTTGCTATATTTTATAAGATCTATCAGCTGTTCATTATAAGTATTGTTTCGTTGTTAACTACTTGTGTTTTAAAGACTGTGTGAAATGAGTTTTCTTTTGTCTGATTGCACCAAGGAAGAAATGTAAGCAGTGAAACGTTTCCTCAATTCAGAAGGTGTGAAACCAGCAAAGATTATTAGTCAAATGCAGCACCAATATGGAGAGAGTTGTTTAAAAGTGGAAGCAAGATCTATGAATGGATTGATCGCTTTAAAAGTGGTATGATTTCTCTGTGTGTTGAATAGTGTCCTGGTAGGCCTTCCACTTCAAAGACTTATGGCAATATTGAAGCGGTTAAACAAATGATTCTCGATAATCGACGAGTTACAGTTGACGAAATTGCAAGTAAGTTAAACGTAAGTCATGGCTCAGTATATTCAATCATCCACGATTATTTAAATTATCGAAAAGTATTTGTTCCACATCGATTGACCAGCATCCACAAAGACAATCGTTTGAAAATTTCCCAGAAGTATTGGAAACGTTATGAAGGAGACTTATTTCTTAACCGAATAATAAAGGTTGATGAGACATGGGTCCATCGTTTTGAACCAGAGTAATCGTCAAAGTCTGGAAACATCCACCATCTCCCACAGCAAAAAAAGTTCAAAATTTAGATGTCTGCAGGAAACGTTATGATGTCAATATTCTGGGATATGGAAGGTCCAATTTTGGTTGACTTCAAACCTAAAGGTAAAACAGTAAATTTAATAGTGAGAGCTAGTGTGACCTATTGTGTTTAATGAAGCCAAAAATCAAATCTAAAAGACATGGTAAACTTTCAAAAGGCGTGATTTTGTTTCAGGATAACGCTTGACCCCATACTGCCAAAAACATAGTCTTGTGTCTTCAAAATCTCGGTTTTCAGCTGTTTTACCACCCTCCATATAGTCCGGACCTCGCTCAAAGCGATTTTCATCTTTTTGGCCCGTTAAAGGAACAGTTGCGAGAGAATCATCAATCGGATGACGAGGCCATTGAAGCGGTGCACGATTTTCTGAACACGGGACTAAAAACCTTCTTCCAGGAAGAAATTAAAATGTTCGTTAAAAATGGAGGACTAAGCTCATAGAAAGTAGGAGGGGATTATGTTGAAAAGTAATGCTAATATTATTTATGTAAGAATAATAAATATATCGATTTTTTCAATTTCACTTTAATTACTGATTTTTAACATACCTTGTCAAAAGTACAGTAGAGCCGCGGTTATCCGAGGTAATGTATACGGAGGATAAGCAAAAACTTGGATAACATGGGCTCTGTAAAAAATCGAGAGGGAAACGTACGGTAAACTGGCAAAATTAATGAAAACGTAGTCAAAGATGTGAAAAAAGGCATCTACTGTATTATCAAATAAAAAACTAAAAAGCACAAAATGATAAAAAGACATACAGGCTACAGTACGTGTTCCAGATAAAAAAATTATTACTTAAAGAAGTCCATAAGTACTTTCTGTTTAACGGAACTCACTCGCTTGTGTGCCGTATCTATTTTTACACTACTGGTTTACACTGCACATTGCCATAACACAGCTACTTTGAGTTATATTGAACAATGTGACATTTAGTAAAAAAGCATTAACAAAATTGTATTGATGACTAGCAAATCATTGAAATTACTGTAGGCCTATTGTACAGTACAGGCAGTTCCTGCTTTACGTTATTTCGCTTTTATGCGATAGAAAAGTCCTTGAAAGGTTTTGTATTTTGAGCTGAGTTGTTTGGAAAGTAGGCTGCAGTTGATAATTTTATAAGTTATTGGCGCGCTGTTTGTCATCTGTTGCTCCCCTCAAGTTCAGTGCTCTTATAACAGTACCTCTACCCACCCCTACTTGCTCTTCTGTCATTGTCTGGGTTTGTCTATTTTTACAACTTTGTCACATCAAGCTATCGTTCGCTGTCAGTAGTGAAAATATTGGTCTCGAGTGATAATCTAAAATTTATTAAAAAACTTAATTTCTTTCAAAATATTTTACTGTAATTTCAATTTGGTTAAAACTATTCTACAGTATTTATCTTTTATTAACTTAATTACTCAATTTATTTATATGTGTGAAATGTAAAGCACCTGTACTATATGTACATATTTTTCATTTACTGTATTGTTTGTTCAGAATTTAGTCAAAAATTTAGTAATTTGATTTTGTTTAGAATTTAGTCACTAAAATTAATTTGAAAACCAAATCCGTTTGTTTTAATTACTAAAATCCATTTTAATGTAAGCCCACTTGATCAATATCAATACTAAGCTGTATGACGTTCTATTTTCGGCTATTGCTTCAGTCTATAAATAGTCCCCATTATACGCGTTTTCGTTTTACGCGGCACTTTGTCGGAACGCATCTACCGTGTTTAACCCATTCGCTTATAACGACGTCCCGCTCTTGGTTGCCATTGTGTGAAGTGACGGCGAATCGCCGTCCACCATTAAATCCTGTTTTAGCGAAGTTAGTTCCTGAAATATCCAACAGATCGCATATGCATCTTGTTCTACAAGCTTCAGGCTTTATTTTGGTTGTATTTTCATCTTCCATGGCCTGCCTAATCGGCAAAAACGATTGACTGAAAATTTCAATGTACCAGCTGACGACGCAAACTCTGTGTTGACAGCTGACTGTTTTGTTTATTTACATTGTCATCTTACAACATGTTTTGATTATTTTGAACTCAATTATTCAATTGCAAAGTGTTGTTTTATAATAAAATGTGTAACTTTTTATTTGTTGATGAGTGAGGAAAGGAATTGGATGAAAGTGTCTTTCATAATAAGACACTATCTGTTATCTTTTTTTCAGATGACATTTAATAATAAATTTGAGTCTTAACCAATATAATGTATTTGTTTTCAAACCTACAGTCAATTCTGATTGGAAAAATAACAACATTTTATACAAAAATACCAAATTCTGTGTAGAAATAAAAATATACTATGTGAAAACACCCAGAAAAAAAACGTTTTTTTAGCCCGGTCTGGTATTAAAAAAACCTTTAAGCGAATGGGTTAACAAGGACTACAGTACCTGTATTTAATAAAGATTAAAAACTGTGCTTCTTGACGAAACTATATGTGACTAATATAAGTACAGTACAGTAGATTTGCCGCTACTATGCGGATTTCACTTTGCGCGGTTACTTTAACGCATGCGCCTACCGCAAACCGAACTTTTTTTTACTACCTTGGTTAGTCAAGGCTTGGATAACCGCAGCTCTACTCTAGTTCACTTTTTCTTTCTTTTAGTTACAGCTATTTCGCCTCAACACGAGGCATCTTTAGGCGTAGCACACTTATTATAAAAACACATTCACTACACAGACTTTAACACGCACATGAAAACATATAAATAGTTGCAACCGATATGGTACTTGTACTGGAACAAAAGTTAATTATTTGATGTGGCCACATCCTTCTCCTTATGTTAATCTTTTATAACTGGTTATAATTATCTGCTGGTGTTAGCCTGGTACAATCTCTAATAACCTTTGTTCTTATTTAGTGATTGATTGATCTATTGTTTAAATCGTATCATATATGCAGTTGAAAGCAAATATAAATGTCATATTCCTCTAGGATATTCATTGTCCGATCTTTATTTATTATATGTCAAATATCCAAGTTGGTCTTGATATTGTTGTAGATATGGTTGGTATTTATTAGGTGTTCGGTATTAGTTTAAGTAGTTTTTATAAGTGTTATTGTGTGGTAGGTGTTTTATGTATCGTGTTATGAATGATCTTCCGGTTATGTCCTATGTATACCTTATTACAGTCGTTGCAAGACATTTTATATATGCCGCTCAGAATGTAAATGTCTTGGGTTTGTTTTCTTTTATTAAAAGCTTCGTTCAAATTGTTAGATTTGGTGAGCTATTTTGTATCCATATTTATGAAAATGTTTTTTATTAGGCGTTCTAAGTGGTTTTTATATTCTATTGCAATGTATTTGTCCTTCTTTTCAGTTTTTTGAATGGCTATATTTTTTATTTTATTTCTGTGTTTGTAAATTCATTTATCCACGACGAAGGTTTTAAAGACAAATAAAATAGATTTTGAAGTAACTGTAGCTCCAAATCAGCCTATAATGATGTAAATGATGCGGAAACTCCCATCTCAATGGTTTTCTTACGGTCTACAGTATTATCCGAGTTTTTGGTTATCCGAGGTCTGCCTGGTCTGGTCAGGCTAATAGTCTAGCCTCTTCTTTATTTGAATACCGTTGAGTTACCCTCTTTTCAATTTCCAATCTATTTCATCTCTAATCCCCGACAGTAACTTCCCCAATTCTGAAATCACTTGCCACTTTTCTTATTGAATCACCTCCAAAAACCGTTTTATTGCTACCCATTTTTGATTTAAAGATAAAACAACACAATTTTGCTTTTCACTCATAACGACACTCTCATTCACAAAGTTTAACTCCGACTCCAAAAGAACAAAATACAGTAGCAGGGGGAAGAAACAACTCCTGGGAATGGATGGTAAATCCTAATAAATTCGATGACGCGAGGAGAGGAGTGTATTACAGCTTCGTCATTCACTATACTACCCATCCGCTAAAGGTCACCATACTATTGTGCGTTGGTTAAGAAGAGGAAATGTTTTCAGGATGTACAAGGCAAATGACAGTTGTTTTGTTTCTATCCAATCTAACACAAAAGTTTTTATTATAAATTCACTTATTGAAAAATCCTCTCAAGCTATGAATTTTTTATCGAAATCAATACAGTTAACTTTCTTGTAAAAACTTTTTTAAATTTGCCTCGGTTAATTTGGAAACTCAGATAACTGAGGTTCTTCTTTACATGTATATATGTGTTACCGGTAAAGTTAGATTAACTGTTAATACTAAGTTTACCCGGGTTATCCTAACTGACATCGTACATGTTTCTAACCGAACTTAACTTACGACAATACCCATGTTCCCTGGTTAAAACTAGCATTACCCGGGTAAATCTAGTTTTAACCGTTAATCTAACTTTACCCGTAACATATATACTTAGAACAATGAATTTAAAACTGAAATTCTTAATTAATCTATGTATTTCAACTTTTTTATGTAAAAGCCTAATTCTAATAAATTGTCTTGACAATTAATTATACAGTTGTATTAAATTAATTTCTTTATCATATAGTAGTTAATAGTTCTTTAAGAGTGACTATTTGAGTGTTGTTTTTTTATAAATTTATCCGTTAATAAATTAATATAATAAAAGATGTTTCAGTCAGTAAATTGTATACTCTAACAGCTTAACTATCAGCATCTCTCTTCTAGTTCCTAAATACTGAGTGCAGTCTGATTATTGTGTGTATAAGTCATATAGTCAAATGTTAAATGTAAATTGTATGACACTCTATTTTATTAATAGCAATTTTTATTATGCTATGTTTGTGATATGTTTTTTTTTTAATGCGGAGTAAATGCTCCATATTGATTTTATATTACTTAATTATAATTTCTTGTATTATATGTTATGTCTAGAGAACAAATATGTTATACCTGGACCATTCGATCCTAACAAGAAGTACAACTTTACAGTAACTGCAAGTACTGAAGGTGGGGAAGATGTTGCAGAGTCAGAGAGTCAAGTAATTATGATGTCATCAAACAATATTAATACTTTATTATTAAGGTAAATCATTTTAAATTGCTTTTTATAATGCATAAAATGGTTGTGATAGATGGTTTTTATGAGTTTTAAGGGGTGTAAAAAGCCAAACAGTATGACATATAACCTGGTCAAGAATGCACTACATTATCACTTTATAAATAATATCTCTTTTAATGTAAAGGAACTGGTAGGCTAAACCTTAGGGGATTAGTACAAAGATTTTTAGAAAACCACCAACTTAATGAAACACATAGAAACCGATAGCAAAAATGTTGACTCTAATTCTGTTTTTTTTTATTTCGTAAAACAATGTTTTCATAACCACTAGAATCCACTAGCCGGAACAATTTTTAATAGTACGAACACAGCTGAACTGCTGACGTGAGTTGAGCGAATTTCTAATATTAAGTTTATGTTTTAGGGTTTCAATTAACTATTTATAAAATTGGTCTAGTCACAAAAGCGCTGAATCGCCTATGTGTACAAAATATAGTAGTAGAATTTGTTTGCACCTCAGTCTCCAGCCTGAGTTGAGGTTAAATTAATTTAAATTTAAGTATTTAAAAATTGTATCAAATTTGAAATTTTAAAATGTTAATTTGATACAATTAATTTTTACTCAAGTTTACAGTTCCAACAGTTATACATCTTTTAAAAGAAAGTTTACATCAGCTTAAGGAAGGCAGTGCTATTCATTAAATCTCCTGCTCTCCTAACCTTTAATCTATGTTTCTTATTTTAATGATTGAATCTGAAATTTCTTGCAATTACTAGCACATAATAAAATCTGATATTACAAAATGTATTATATTATTTATAGATTTATTTGAATGATATTAAGTTGGTTCGGTGACTTATCTCGATTACTTATGAGGTGTTCCAGAAGTCACCTTGGCTGACGAAAACGAGATATCTCATTTATTCTTTCACAGGAAAAGACAAAAAATACAATTGAAATGGTGTAACTAACAATAAGTTTATTAACAAAAATCATACGCCCTTAATTAAAAAATTATGTATAAAATTGATTCGCCCCTGAAATGAATTAAGTACAATTTATCAAAAGAAATGAAAAACCCTCCCTTACAGAACAAACAAAATAAAGAAAACCCACCAATTTTTAAATGACAACTAATTAATTTAACATAAGTACATAGCTAACATTAAAGAAAATGTAGTAACATGAAGTTACTGGTATACACAAATTTAAGAAATAAATACCAAGTGTATTAATGTACTAAATGTATTAATGTGTATATATTTGTTTAAATAGTTGGCCAACGTTTAATTTATAAATATGCGCATATTTTATATAATTTAAAAAAAATAATTCCTGTTATAATAAACAAAATAAAATAAAGAAAATTTTGATTTATTATATCTTTTGTTATTTGTGTCGACAAAAAAAAAAATTGAATTTTGAAATTAGACCCTGGAGGTCTGAAAGAAAGAAAATTAGGTACCTTGCTCCTCCCTATGAAAATATATGTATAAACTAAGGCTAACCTAATTTAGGCTAAATTACACATAGTTCAGAAAATAAAAGAATGCTTATAAGTCTGGTCATGTAATTCTCATTACATCTTTTAACTTAGAAAGTCAAGAAAAAAAAGAATTTGCCTGCAGAAGGTGCATTTCCTTCAGGTGGGGAATAATTTACTGACTGCATTTGTTGCATTAAAAGTATGGTAGTTAGAGAAATGGCCGATAGGTTCCTGTGTAGAAGAATGATGAGGCTTTAACTGCTCTACTTGTGCCTTCTTTATGAAGTTGGAAAAGAAAGGGCCACTGTGACTGGGGTAAGAAAATCAATAATTTTAAACAGTCCTGACCACCGGGACATCAGTTTGGCCGCCCGTTTATTGGCAGCTGAACTTAGATTGTGTGCCTTACACCATACAAGGTCACCAATCGTGAAAGAATGTGGTCTACGGTTTCTATTGTAAAGACGCTCAGACTTCTGATGTGCACGTAGGATATTTATTGTGCTTGGCTTGACGCCAGATGTCAGAAGGATTCTTATTTTGCCTGGGCAGAAGATCTTCAATGTTCCAAGTTAAACTGAGCGGGGTATTAGGCATGAAATTGAATAAAATTTTGAAAGGTGAAGTTTGGAGGGTTTCATGTTAGGAAAAATTGAAAGCGAGTTGAAGCCACGATAATGAATCGTCCCAAGTTGTTTGGTTGCTAGAATGGTAGGCAATGAGGGCTGATTTAAGGTTTCTGTTTACACGTTCCACATTGTTTGGTTGTGGATGTTAGGGAGACAAAGTGGCGTATTTAATACCGTGTGAAAAACAGTAGTTGCGGAAAACGTGTGACGTGAAGCAGGTGGCATTGTCAGAGATCAGGATTTTTGGGAAGCCGAAGTTCTGAAAAATGTTTTGGCTTAAGGCCTTTATGGTGTTAGAATTGGTGGAATCTTTGACGGGGCAAAGCCAGGTGAATTTTGAAAACTGGTCCACAGCTATGTGACGCGCTCAGGTTCCGGATTAGGATTTTAGGAGAGAACCAGTGTAACTTAGGGTTACAAAAAATAAAATAAAAAGATAAGTTATACTGTGTTAAAAAAAAATGGGGTTCGGTAAAAATTCAAAAATTCAAAAAAAATATATTTTAAGTCAAAATAAAATGCTATATGTGGATTATCTAATAATTATCAATATCTCTCCATCACCTCCCTCACTTATTCACCTTAGAAACAAAACTCGTCGCTCATGTAATACTTAAAATCACTTATATACCTCCTAGGCCTATTGCCTTATTTCAATAATAAATCATCACCCACCTAAACTCTCCATAACACCTTTCTCCCAACTTCAACGTAGAACAATATTATATTTTTCATCTTACTTCAACTCACCTTACTCTTAAAACCTCAAAAATCACCTTCACTTGACTCCCATAATCTTAATAATAAAAAAAATAATAATCATAATATTCGCGATAATCCACATATAACCTCACTTATGCTCTGTCTGCATATATTTACTTGTAATTATTAATCACTGAGAAATATTTGTTAATTAATTTTATTTTCTTAGGGGTGGGAACCTGGCTATTAAAGTAGTGGCTAAATGGACATTCGTGGCTATATAAAGAAATTCAAGGCATTGCAGCAAGACAACTATTATTTACTCAAACATGATTAAAAATGAACATTTACAGCAATTAAGAAACATCAACATAATGATACAAATATATATAAACAAGTCAAAAAATTATTTACAGTTATACAAAGTTTTGTGAACCATATCTTAAGTGATGACGCAATAAAAGTTAAAAGAAGTTACCTTTTTTAAAATAATCAAATTTTAATACCTGCAGACTAAAAATATGTCCAATGGCCATTATTACTTACAGTTTCACTTGTTATATTCGTCGCACTGTTCTTTACCTAGGATTTTTGTCGTAAACTCAATTCACTTCTGAATCCTAACCCACGCTAGTCCCGCCAAGGCACATCGAAAAGTTATCAGTCGAGAAACAGCCAATTTACATGATCAGTTTTAATTTCTTCAATCACTCCAACTATAAAGTATATCTACTTCACATTGAGACCAAAATTGTCACTACTTTACAATGAAAACTACATTTTTCTTGTAATAATACACGCCGGCTTCATGCAACATACATGAACTATATCGCCATCTTGATAGAAGTCCCTGCTTGCTTCTCTACGTTCTGTCTCGTTCCACTGCTACCAGTACGTTCTGTCTCGTTCCGCTTATTATTACAACGTTCTGTTGCGTTCCGTATCTTTTGATATCTGTGTTCTTTCACATTCACAGATTGATCCTCTCTCTCTCTTCTGATTGTTTCCATGATCACTGTATATACTACCATATTAAGTTCTCGATACATATTAAATTGTGCTATGTCCTGTTATTATATTCTTTTTTATTTATTTATCGAACTGTTTATAATTTCAAATACCGCTTTATTGTTCGCTTATAACGCACCACTCGTTGAAACAAAGTTTCTGTACAATTTTCACCTTTTACACACGCTCATATATTAATATGTTTTTTAAGTCTGCTTTTATATTACCTACTTTTACAGTCTGCTTTTATGTTTTATTATTTGTTTATATAAAAAAAAATGATTCTACTGTAATTATTTTGCGTCTTCAAGAAATGTATATATAAAAATTAAAAAGGTTAATATTATTTAGTATTGCGTCATTATTCATTTAGACCAAACCTCTGTGTCTTTAGTCACTATAGGAAACAGCTGATTATTTCTTATTTTGTATTTTCTCTGTGACATGGACGTTAGTGTTACACCAGAGCCTGTCACAAGTTATCTAGGTCTATCTTATCTATGACCAACGATCTAGTAGGCACAGCAGGCAGAATCCGTTAGCGTCGGTTGCTGTGTAACATCATTCTCTCCACCGACCTGCAGCCATTTCGGACCATTTTAGAGAGACCAATGTGTAATTAATTAATTAATGTTATGTTGTGTAATTGTGTGATGGCCGGCTAAGTAAATTAGCGAGTGGCTACCGTATCGCGGGGGCCGAATAGTCATGTAATAGTCGCGGGGTCTGATAAACTTATTTTGGGGAGTTATAGCCTATTTGGGCTGACAATGATCTAGTTAGTTAATTCTGTTTTTGTGTCTAGTGCTTTAATGTTAAATAGTTATTGTTCGGCAATTTAAGTGTAAGTCAAAGCTGGTTACCCGTGTTTGTGGTTGTTATAAGTACATAACCTCATATTGAAAATAGCTTGTCGGTAGTTAACAAGGCCTCTAACCCAACCCGGGGATTAGCCAATTTATATTACGGGGCGGGGTGAATTAAATAAAGGGCCCAGTATACGTTAGAGTTGGTAGCAGTATTGGTTACCGATCCACCCTATTTACTTTCTCGCCAACCTAACACGGGTAATCGCAGTTTTTTCCTTAAAATTTAAAACCTCATGTAATGGCTAGCCTAGAGGCTCAACTTTTAACTTGTTCTTTCTTGTGTATCGGCCTCATGGTCACAACTATTTCCGGTAACTATTTCTTTGTTCTAATCTTTTAATTTTTCAAAATTTCGCTGCACTAGACACTAAATTAATTTCACATAATAACTTTTCCAAATTTATTCCCTCTTAGCCAGTAAATTCAGTTAGGGTTTATTATTTCTTACACTTAACATAATTGGGACATAGGCCTATAGTGTGATTGGCATACTTCAAAAGGACTTCTTCACCTTTTACTAGTTGGAGCGGCAATTGGTGGCCCACCTTAAAGGATTAGCCTACATGGTAACCCGTAAGTAATGAGATACTACTTGATGGTGAGTTAACCTAGGCCTATTTGATCTTAATTTCACATAATTTAACCTGCGTTTGAATTTTATAAAATAGCAATTGCCTGTCATAAACTATTGCAGTATTGTGTTTGCAGTTTTGGGATCTGAGTAGATTGTATTTATCAGCAACTTTTTAACCTAACCTGTTCTAGGTTTCATATTTCAGCTGCTCCTATTTAAATTGTTAGACTTGCGCCCAATTCTTAGGAATATGTATGTATGCCAAAAATAATTAAAAAAAAACAAAAAAAAAAACAAATTGATGCATTTGTATATTAGTTTATTTCTTACAAACTATTAAAAAACAAAAAAAAAATAAAACAAACATAATATATATATACATACGACTTAGAACAATAGTGAGTAAAAATGAGTGCAGTTGCGACCCACAGAGCAAACAATATAGTAGTATTAGGTGACAGTCATGTGTCTCGTTTAGCAAGATTTTATGAACAACGTAATCATATATTCAACAACGGTTTGTTAAATTTTCATGGGCTACCAGGGGCAACAACTTCCGTGATGAAGGCGTACATTAAATCACATTATAAGTCTCTTTTTCCGGCAGATTATGTAATTGTTATTTTGGCTACCAACGATATTTTGCGACATTGCAATGGTGATAGTTCGAGAAAAAATTACATATCAATAGTCCGCTTTATTCGAAGAAGTAATCCTTCAGGAAAAATTATTTTATTTAAATTACCATTTTTCCCATTGATAGCTGACAAAAGTAAACAACTTAGGGACATACAGTTATTCAACTGTTTTGTGGCCACCCTCATGGGCGTAGCCAGGATGTGTGGAAGGGAGGGGCTGATATAAGCTATAAGAATATATTTTTTTATAAGCCTTTTTCCGAGGAGTCTGGGGGGAGTGTGGTATGGAATATTTTTAGCGGACGTTTCTACCATATCATAATATACTGTAAATATTTGTAAGTGTTATTAGCATTGTTTTTAATATTGTATTTCAAAATCCTAAACAAATTGTGTGCCGAGTCAACTGCCATTTTATGGCAAATATCATGATAAAGTGTTCACTAACCGCATTTCAATAGAGTCGTACAACACGAACCAATATGTGGCGCATAAAACACATAATTACGATAATCATTTGGCTTCATTTTTTCAAAGCTTTATTAATATAATACTAGTAAAAACAATAATACTTATTGTGTTTGTAGAAATAATAATACATTCAGGAATGTTTAACTAAACGACTTAAGCCTAATGAATATTAACACAAGTTCA